>JAYJMB010009667.1:0-50074 GCA_036873735.1 Pouteria campechiana
AGTATATTTAGGAATCAAATGTGTGCAAAAGATGAAGTATTAGGAGAATAAAATATGACATTTTGCATTCTCATCAACTAACACAACTATGCCAAGCTATGGTTGAGAATGCTACAGGTGGACTAATGGGAGAAAAGACCCTAGAGAAAACATATGAGCTGCATTACATGCTTGGAGCAAATTCTTAACAAAAGAGTGTAAGAGGTAGGTCTAGAGAAATATATGAAATGAACTCTAACACTGATCTATCTATATAAATGTCAGAGATGATAAAGCAAATGAAGGCAATGTTTTCCATGATAGTGAACTTGAAACAACCACAACTTACCCTAGCAGAGGTTTGTTCTTCTTGTGGTATTTTAGGTCACTCACATAATGTTTTCCCTTCAAATGAACACTTTGCAGGTGATGTGGAGCAAGAAAATGTAATGAATTTCTATAATCAACGACCATGTAATGATCCTTATTCCAATTCTTGCAATCCTGGTTGGAGAAATCATCCAAAATTTTCTTAGAACAATAACCAAAATCAGAATCAACCTGGAATTCTTTTCAACCACAACCAAAAAAGCCTACTCTTGAAGAAACCATGTAGAGTTGCATTCAAGCAACATAGACTCAGTTCTAGAACAATGTAACTAAGTTCCAAAATATTGATTCAAGATTCCATAACATGGAGGCATCCATGAAGAAGATGGAGACAGAGTTGGAACAAATTGCAGAAGCTATATAAAGCCATAACCTAGGAAATTGCCTAGTCAACTAGAGCCTGCAAAAGCAATGACAACATTGAGAAGTGGAAAGGTAATTGACAATAAAGTTGGTTAAGAAACTAATGAATCTATTATTTCTGCAGGATCAGAAAAAGGGAAGACAAAGGCAGAGGAGGAAGTGCATCCAAGGAGGGCTGTGTTTTCAATAGTTGACCTTCCAGTCAACTACAAACTACCGCTAGCTTATGATCCCCCAGTACCTTTCCCAAGAAAATTAAAGTAGAGCAAGTTTGATAAGTCATTTTTTGACATCTATGATATTCTTTCCAAAGTTAATGTCAATTTGCCTTTGCTTGACATGATCAAGAACATGCCTTCTTACACTAAAATTTTTAAGAAACTAAGTACAAGGAAACATAAGTATGAGCCACATCAGAAAATGATAGTTTTAGAAGTAGCCAGTGTAGTTTTGTAAACAACTCTTCCTCCAAAACTTAAAGATCCAAGTAGTTTCAATATCTCAATCACTGTTGGAGGCACAAACAAGGTAAAGGCAATATTAGACTTATGGGAAAGCATTAATTTGATGGGTTATTCTATTTATGTATAGCTTGGTTTGAGAGAATTGAAACCTACTACAATGTCTCTGCAGCTTGCAAATAGATTAGTGAAATATCCTAGTGGCATTATAGAAGATATTCTTGTGCAGATTGATAAATTGCTTATTCCTGCAGTTTTTGTTGTACTTGACATGGAGAGTCAAGTGATTCCAGAGAGAGGTGACCATTCTTTTGGGATGCCCGCTCATGGCAACAACTAAGACAATCATAAATGTGTAGAATGGGAAGTTGAAAATGACTGTCTTTGATGAAACTATGAAATTTTTTGTTTACAATTCTCTATCATTACCTTTAGATCCTAATGGTTATTTCAAATTGATGAATTGGACTCACTTGTATTATTTACTTTTGCATAATAGGAAACAACTGATAAACTAGAATTCTGCTCACTTTAGATGGAGTGGAGGAAGATGAAGAATAATGAAGTTGAAAGAAGAACTTGATAATGCTGAGCAAGTCAGAGAGAACTCAGAAGTGGAATGATCAATTGCTACATGACCCCAACTGGAACTAAAGGAATTACCTTAGAACTCAAAGTATGTATTTCTTGGTGAGAACAATACTCTTCTTATTATAATTGTTGCTAACTTGTCTGTGGATGAAGAATATAAGATTGTGTGCATGCATAAGATCTTGTTGGAAGATAATGTAAAGACTTCTAGGGAAGCTCAGAGAAGACTTAACCCGCACATGTAGGAAGCTGTTAGAGCTAAAGTGATCAAGTTATTGGATGCAGGTGTTGTCTACCTAATCTCTGACAGCAAATGGGTAAGTCTAATACATGTGGTACCAAAGAAATCTGCTCTTTCTGTTGTTATAAATGGCAATAATGAATCGGTGCCAATGAGAATGACTGTAGGGTGGCAAATGTGCATCGATTATAGAAAACTTAATGTAGCCATAAGAAAGGACCATTTTGCTCTCCCTTTCATTTATCAGATGCTTGAAAGATTAGCAAGTCATGCTTAGTATTATTTTCTTGATGGCTTTAGGTTACAATCTAGCTCCCATTGCCTAGAAGATTAGGAGAAGACTACTTCGATCGCCGATTTTGAACATTTGCCTATCGGAGGATGCCTTTCAGTTTGTGCAATGCCCCTGCAACCTTTCAAAGGTGTATGATGTCCATTTTTTCTAACATGATTGAAAAGTTTATTGAGGTGTTCATGGATGATTTTTCTATCTTTGGAGATTCATTTGATGATTGCCTTAATAAGTTGAGAGTGGTGCTTAGAAGGTTCATTGAGATGAATTTGACACTTAGTTGGGAGAAGTGTCATTTCTTAGCCAAGTAGGGAATTGTGTTGGGATACATTTTTTTGAGTAAAGGCATTGAAGTGGACAAGGCAAAAATTGAGTTGATTGCCAAGTTACCTCCCCCAAATTCAGTCAAGGGAGTTGGAAGTTTTCTTAGTCATAAAGGCTTTTACAAATGGTTTATAAAGGATTTTTTAAAAATTTCTAAACCACTTTGTAACTTGTGGGCTAAAGATGTAACTTTTTTTTGATGAGGAATGCCTTATTGCTTTCAAAACCTTGAAAGAGAAATTGACATCAGCTCCAATTTTAGCAGTTTCGGATTGGCCCATTCCTTTTAAGCTTATGTGTGATGCATCAAATTTTTCTATCGATGTTGTCCTAGGATAAAGAATAGACAAATTACCTCATGTGATTCATCATGCAAGTAAAACTTTGAATGAAGCACAGTTGAACTATTCCACCACTGAAAAAGAAGTACTTGTAATTGTGTTTGCTTTAGAAAATTTTTGCTTTTAATTGATTGGTTTGAAGGTAATTGTTTATTTCAAACAATCTGAATTGATATACTTGTTTACAAAAAAGAATGACAAGCCGTTAATTAGGTTTCAAGAGTTCGACTTGATAATTAAGGACAAGAAAGGGTGTCAAAATGTTGTAGCTGATCATTTGTCCAAGTTGGTGGAAGGAATTGATTTTGAGCAAGAGAGAGGTAAGGAGAACATTCCCATCAATGATTTCTTTTTGGATGAGCAATTATTTTCTGTAAAAGGGAGTGAACATTGGTATGCTGACATAGTCAATTACTTTGTTAAAGGAGTTTTTAATCCTATGTTGAATTCACATAGAAAGAGGAAGTTGCTATTGATTGTGAGACATTACTCTTAAGATGACCTAGTCTTATTCAAACTATGTCCAGATCAAATCATTAGGTGTTGTGTTCTGGAAGATGAGCAGCAAAGCATTCTGAGACATTGTCACATATTCAGCTGCGAAGGAATTTTGGATGGAAGAAAACTGCTCTTAAGATTTTTTAATCTAGTTTCTATTGGCTAACTATTTTTAAGGATGCTCATGCCTTCTATGCAATGTGTGATAGGTGCCAAAGAATAGGGAACATTGGAAGGAGAGATGAGATGTCACTTACAGGTAATCTTGTGATTGAAATTTTTGATGTATAGGGCATTGATTTCATGAGCCCATTCCCACCATCCAATGGGAACCTGTACATTTTGCTTGTTGTGGATTATGTGTCTAAGTGGATTGAAGCAATGGCCACTAAAACTAATGATGCTAATATTGTGCTTAGATTTTTGAAAGACGGGATCTTCTTCAGGTTTGGCACTCCAAGAGAAATCATTAGTGACAAGGAACTCACTTTTATAATAAGGTTTTTTTAGCTTTGTTGAAAAAATTACAACATCACTCACAACATTTAAACACCTTATCATCCACAAACATCGGGGCAAGTTGAAGTTAGCAACCGATAGATTAAAGCAATTCTAGAGAGGATATGAACACCTTAAGGAAAGATTGGGCAATGAAGTTAAATGATGCATTATGGGCATACAGACTTGTTTTTGGGAAGGTATGCCATTTGCCTATTAAGTTGGAGCACAAGGCATACTGAGCAATAAAAAATCTGAATTGTGATTTGGAGAAGGTAGGAGAGTAGAGGAGACTTTAGTTTAATGAACTTGAAGAGCTGAGAGATGAAGCATATGAGAAAGCAAAGATTTAAAAAGAACAAACCAAGTGATACCATGATGAAGTCATTTGTAAGAGATGTATTGAACCTAGAATGGAGGTTTTATTATATGACTCATGTTTGCATTTGTTTCTAGAAAATTGTAGTCATGCTGAGTTTGACCATTCTTGGTCACATAGGTATTTCCACTTGGAGCTGTTGAATTGAAGAATCTGGAAGATGGACGCACATTCAAAGTCAATAGGCATCGATGTCACGACATTGACTAACCTTATGCCATTTTGCCTTCTTTTGCATAAGTCCTTGTATCTCTTCTTATTTGGCCCTGGTTGTCTCATTTTCTTTATTCCTTTGCTCTCCTTTTCCTGCAAACATAATTAATAAAATGTATGTATTTGCAAGTGATGTTTTAACTAAGTATGTAATTAAGTTTGGTCACTTGGTTTTGAATTGAAGATTTATTTAGATAAATGTGATGACGTGATAAACATTGAATGTTATAAGAGTTATAGTATTGGGTTTGATAATTGAATAAAATCAATGTAATCTGAGTATGAAATTCACATTTGCCCATGCATGAATTATGGTACATTGGGTTTGGGCACCTATCAGGATGATCATTTGATTACTGGGATCCCACCCTTGTTAGGGCTTTATTATGGATACCACCTCATTTGGCAAAGAGGCCTGATCAACCTATTATTTTGAGACTCCTCTGATTACTTAGTAGGTGTAAATGGGAAACCTATGACCCTTGAGTTGTAGTTAGGGTGAGATATTTTAAGTCTCATAATACTCATAGCCAAGGTAGTGGGAAACATTCGAGTACACTAACGTTGTAAGAAAGATGAATCTATTTGAGTGTGATATTGTGCATTCGGTTTGATTAATGACCTCTTGAATATAGTGTTAGTTGTTTCTGGGCAAATTACCATGAATGATTGGAAATGAAAGGATTACAATAAAAAGAAAGTAATTTTCATTATGAATAGATACAATAGACATCATAAGGGATTTTTAAGGAGGAATTTTGTTATTAATTGTATTTAATCCATGAAGTATAGTTCAGTATAGTTTAGTTTTGAGAATATGAATCTTATTACATTCTATGATTTAATTATTAATTTGATTTATGCCTACTTACAGAGTTACTCAAACTCACTGTATTTTATTATGTTTTAGTTAACAGGCCAGAAGATGGAGCCCAACGAGTGGTTGGAGCTCAGGAGAGGGAAAAACCATGAAAATTAGAGTTCCTATCTTTTTGAAATATTTAGAATGTATATAAAGTGTGATTTATTTAATATCATAATAGTGTAAATAATATAAATTTAAATGTGTGGAGTGTTTTAAGTTACATGTCATTATTTAATTAGCTGTGAGAATGATTTTCATAAACTTTACCTTTATAGTGTAATTACAATTCTGGGCAGATGTGGGTGTTTGTGAATGTTTATACAGGTGTAAGTGGGTAAGTTTAGGGGAGATTCTAGTCAAGAGTCCTCCTATTCCTACCTGAGTAACGCCTTGGAAAGTGGGGGCGTTATAATCGAGTTAAGAAATATGTTAGAGATGGCTTGCCAATGCCATTGAACGAAGTCTATGAAAATGAGATTCCATGAATATGGAGTTCATCTTGCTTAGATGTTAAATAAAGCACTTCTTAGGAGGTAACCCAAGCTGTTATTCTTTCAATTATTTCAATTTCTTAGAATTAGTCATGAATTTTAGAAGTATGCCAGTTGCTATAGTTGCATTAGTTTACTATGATTTGATTGTATATGTAGGTTGTCAAATTACATTATTATTTTTGCATTTGTTGCTATCAGTAAAGTGTTGTTTTATGTTTGACAGGTTAAGTAAATGAGTTGGAGGATTAAGATGTAATATAAATGGAGACTTCAAGAAAAGATATCATCATGGGAGTGAAGGAGCATTGACAAAGCATACTTCAAGGCAGTAGGATTTTGTGTCGCAACACCAAATTTGGGGTCGCAGCTCTAGAAAATTACATGTCAAATTGTATGGACAACCATCTTTAGTGTCATAGTGCCCAATTTGGGGCCATGATGCTAGAAGCATTCCTTGCAAAGAAGTTTGGCAACAACATTTTATGCCTCAATGCCCAATTTGGGGTTGCGGCTCCACTCACTTAACCTCCACGTTTTATATGTGCTGCTCATTTCAAAAGTCCAAAACCCATCCCTCCATTCCCCATGCCAAAACTCTCTCTCCAAGTTCCTTTTCCAACCAATCTCCTCTAACCATCCCTCCATCCCATAACCATATCCAAAATTATCTTTCTCACTCACCAAGTCTATTCTCCACTCACCTCATCCTTGTTCTCCTTCAAGCCTTCTTCATCTCACTCATCCTTACCAAACTGTTCCAACGTTGGGAACAAGAGGGCATTTAGGAAATCTAGTGAGTCATTGCTTCTTGCTAAGAGTTATTATTCTCTCTATCTTTCTTGGACATTTGGGAGTGGTAATATGCAATTTTGCGAAACATATTTGGGGTGGCTTGGAGGAAGTGGAAGTTGCATGATAGGTGAAATCCCTGTGTGGAAAACATTGAAAAAAGTAGCTTTTTCTATTTGTGTGTGGACAAATTTTTTGGTGGTGTTTCCTTCTGTGATTGATTTCCATTGGTTTATGTAAATAGACTTTACCAATTTTGGAAAACCTATTGAAATTTTATGAAGTAGAATGTGCTTGCAAGGTGTTTGTGAAAGTGCCTAAGAAGGCAATTGCATTATAACTTCTTAGTGCTTGTTGATACTTCTAAGTGGAGTGGATTTGTATTGATTGGGCTGAGAGAAACCTTTGGAAATTTTCATCATTATGAAATCTATGGGTGCATTGCTTGAGTACATTGAGGGTACACTTTCATCATGCCTCCTAAGAAAGCGGTTTGTGCTAGACCTTCTAAGAAGAGAAGAACAACAGCTTCTGAATTACATATTCAACCAACTTTCTTCAATGATGAAGTAACTAAATTTTACAAAAATTCCCTTATGAATCGGACATGCATTCCAAAAAGGGGCCTTGAGAAGCATACCATTGATGAACTCATTGTTGACAGAGATTGGGAGATGTTTACAACTGAACCAGATATTGTTGTAGTTTTAGTAATAAAAGAATTCTATACAAATGCTCAAGTGCGGTATAAAGCTAAGGGAGCTAAAGGCTCTTGTAAGGGGGAAGATGGACCATAAACCAAGTTTAAGACCTCCTAGACATTGTAGAAGATGATTATTTATTTTGGCTAAAATGAGGATCGAATTTTTAGGCAATCATAAATTTTCTTACAAAGCCTAGTTGCTTGGGGACGATGAGGAAGGACAAGGTGCTTAACTTTCCACATGGGCAGTTGAAAGCAAAAAGTCGGTCATGGCACTATTTTATTTCAACCAAGGTTTTTCCAACAACCCATGTGTCACATGTCAATAGAGAGAGACTGTTGCTGAATTATGCTATACAAATGGGGTTATCCATTGATGTAGGGTGAGTTATTGAGAAGTCCATCATATCTTTGATGCAATTCTTTCTACGTTTAAAAAGTCGGCTGATGCCCCTAAATCTTCTTAACAGATGCTACCAATGCAACCTCCTACTAGTGAGCCAACAACAACTAATTTACAAACCCGGATCATGGAATTGAGGGACTACAGTGAGCGTCGCTATAAGGAAAGGTTAATGGAGTAGCGACAACAATTCCAATTTTTTGTGGACTACACCAACACCTTGAATGCAATGTTCCAAAATTGCAGTATGGTGCAAGGAACAAGCTCAGTAGTCTTTCCCACTCCACCAACCTATCCACCAGTCTCCCCACCTACTGAAGAATCGGAATATGAGTCAAAAGATTAAACTTTGGTGTCTCAGGGAAGTCCTCATTTTCTATTACTTTTATTTAACATTAAGGATAATTTTTCTTTCAAGTTTGGCACTATTGGAAAATTTTTGTTTTTGGTGCTTTTTTATTCTATTTAGTTGTGTTCTTTTTTATTACGCTATTCATGTGTTTGTTGCAGTACTTATGTTATTTGATTTGAATGTTTAGTTTCAATGTTTGAATATGGTTGTGTTGTTTTTCATATTAAAAATAATTATGTTTTAAGCATTAATCAGGGTCATCGTACAAAAATAATGACATATATGTGATATTTGACAATGGTTAAGTTGAAAATGATAGAAACCACTATTGTCTATGTACTTGACTTGATTCTTTATCTAATTTGCTATAGATTTCTTATACACATTGGTCACATTAACATAGCCATTTCTTTTGAAGTCTTTGAATACTTAGCATCAATTTAGGCAACTAAGTATGCATAGTTCAGGTTAAACTCTAAAAGTCATTATAATTATTGTTGAGACAAACTTTAGATGAGATTAAAGGACCACATGATTAAAAACTCATTCCTTATTTGGAGGGATCACATATTAGGAATTGGAAAGAAAATAAGTTTGGAGGTATGGTAGTAATACAACCCAAGGATAAGGGGGATCACATTCCAAAGTATTGAGAAGAAGATAAATGTGAAGAATGTGATAGTAATAGAGCCCAAAAGAAGAGCAAAGATATGAATGAGGAAAGTAAAGCATCTGCATATAATGTAGTCTTTCTAGTTTAATTAGTGAATTCAGAGGGTTTGCATTGAACATATGTTACTTGGTTGCTTGAATGAATTTAAGTATGAAGTGATGTGGATTGAAATGGTTATAACTATTGCACATGCACTTGGAATCTAAGGTGGAAAGGATGAGGCTTAGGTTGAAACTGTAGACATGCATGACATCTTGAAATTTTCTTCTTAGTCATGTAAATTTTACCGAGGGTTTTGAACTATGAACCTAATTGATGTGTTTTGTGTTCTTTTTGGAAGTTTATTCTTTTACTGCACTCAAGGATGAGCAAATGAGTAAGTTTGGGGGTATTTGATGAGTGAATTTTATTCACTTATATTTCATATTACTCACATTGGTCTATTATTTATTCTTGAGAATTTGAGAGTTTTTCATTTATTTTTATGCCCTCTGTAGGTGCTTTGATTAAAGGAAGAATGGACTAAACTAAGCATAAAAAGAGATGCAACTGAAGGATGGATGGAGTGGAAATGGAGCAATAAAACAAGCTAAAAAACCTGGGGCCATGGCTCCCAACTCGATCAATGCAACTTGGAATCCAACAATAATTGAGGCCGTGGTGCCCAATTTGGGGCTGTGGTGCTGATGATTGTTTGAATTTTCTGCTTGCTTTGTCACCTAATTTTTAAGGTAATGAGAGAAGGTTTTTTGGCAGATCTTTAGCATATGTTTTAGCGTTGTTTTGGGGCGCAGCTTGGGCAATTTTGGTGGAGAAAGAAGGAGAGTTTTCGAGCTAGAAAGAGGAAGAGGAGAAAGATGCTCTGGATCATGTTCTAATTCATGAATGGGGTTTTTTCCATTTTCATTATGAACTAAGTTTTCTCTTTCTAGGGTGAAGATGTAGTCCTCTTTGATAAGCTTTGTTGTTTGGCAATGTTGGTTCATTAGTGCAATTTCATTGTTTTCATCCATTGTGTTATTTGCAATTGTTTGGTTTGTTAAATTGCTTGATCACCCATTTTATGAATCATATTGATTATCTAAGCATGGTTAAAGTATACACCATATGTTAAACCATGAGCTCCCTCGAATGAAAAGGATAGATGGATATGGTATAAACCTTATGCTAAACCATTCTATTTGGTTCATTAAGTTCTCAGTCTTAATGGGTTTTCACCTCAATTATGCTACACACCATAGGTAATTGGAATGAGTGAAAATACTTAATTTAAACCCACACACCTGATGGTAATAATCATATATTAGAAAGATCAAACCCAAGATAAGCATTGACTCCAACATCCCAGTAGAAAAGGATATCATTGAGTGGTGAAATTGGATCCCTAGACCCTTGCATCTCTTTAATCTCCCCTACATTATTCATAGCTGTTGATTTTTACAATTACATTAAATTTATTATCCATCCTTGCTTAGCTTTAAACACATTCTTTTAAGATAGTGATAATTTAGTAACTAAAGTTAATTGAATTGGTTTAACCATTCTCTATGGGATCGACCTTTGCATTACATACTATACTGCTATACACTCGTGCACTTGTGAGGATTTATAAGTTGAACCATTAGTAAGGTGCTAAATTAGTGAATTAAATGAGTTGATAACTTGATTAGTTGGTTTTTTATGGTTAATTATAGATAAATCATTTTATAACATGAGTGTGTATTGTTGGAATTGAACCCCTGAAGCATGGTTCTATATTATGATGACTTAAGAAAATCATATGAAATGTTCACTGAATTACTCGAAATGAAATGTGAATTATAGGTGATTATCACCCTAAAACCCTATCAGCGTGAATGAAGAATTAGTTATTTTGGGGCATAATTAATACCTTAACAAAACTATTTGTATCATGAATGTAATGCATGATACAAAAAGATCAAAGTTGGCCTACAATATATATGATATGAGAATGGTAGTTTCATTACAATTACATTTAGGCCATCAAACCATGAGTGGACAGTGATATGGGTACATAATGATATTTAGAATTTGAGATATATGGACCTGAATGACTTGATTAAGTTGAACTTGAATACATGTTATATGTGTAGGATCATTGGAGTGTGGATAAGAGGGCAAGTGATGAAACTTGGAAACTAAAATGATTCTTCATATGAGGTAAGTTGGCTTATTTTCAAGTTAAATGCAGTACTGGATGGGGATAGCAATTATCTCATTGTTTGAATTTGGTTGTATACGAACATGTATGCATGGATGGGGATATTGGATATCCCATGCATTGTTGTTTGGTGATATATGTATATGATGTATGAATTGTTGGGAATAATTATGTCCCATAATCTTGTTTCTATTACATGTAAGGGAATGATTGAATGGATAGGGGATAGTAGATATCCCATTATGTTGTGTCATAATTGTATGGATTGATGCGGGATTCTATGTATCCTAAATTCTTTATATGATAACTAAATGAGTGTGTATATTAATGGAATGACAAGCATTCCAGGATGGTGTATATGGATGTGATATAGTAATAAATTACCTTGATGTAATAGTTTAATAGTTATAATAGGTGTTGAGCCTGGATGACACATTTATGATATGTAGTGCCTGCATAGCACTAGTATGGTATGAGGTGTCCAAGTGTTAAATTGTGTTTATGTGCGATTATGATATATAATTTGATAGAATGCTGAAAAAGGTATATTGAATGTTTAGGAATTGAGTCTTGTGAGTGTGTTCTCATGATTACATTATGATGTAACTATTCATGTTCTCAGTACGAACAAGCTATTATTTTAATATTATTTTTCATTTACCCTACTTACTGAGTTTGCCCATACTCATGCCTTCTTATTATACTTTTAGTGTATAGGTCAAATAATGGAGTCCAAATGTGGGTTGGGGCGTGTAAGCACAATTTGAAGATCTTTCTTGGTGGTATGATTGATTAGGATTGGAATCTCATATGGTATGTAAAATTATATTCAAAAGATTTCACATAATATATAATTAAATGTATTAGCATGTCTTAATGGTTTTGTGGATGAATGTGTAATATTTCAGTTTTGTTTATTGTCGTCACAAGGCAACTCAGGTTTTGGGCAGATGCGGGTAAATTGGGCAAGTTTAATGGTTTATGTTATTGGTTAGAGTTATTAAATTTAAAGTTTTATAAATGAGTAATAATTACACAAGTTTAAATACACCTAATTTAGGCTAGGCTCTATCAGATTTTTGGCAGAAGATTTCTCTTAAATATGGAGAAATTATAGGGTAATGGTAAAACGCATAGGCCCTTAGGTGGGGCGTGACAAAGACTTAAAGGTTGCTCTTAGTAGTTATAGAATTTCTTCCCTTGTGTTGTAAAGAAGTAGGCCTTGAATGGAGATTTAAAATGAAAGTTCTTGAATGAATATCGAAGGTTAATGC
The DNA here is from genome assembly GCA_036873735.1 of Pouteria campechiana. Classification (NCBI taxonomy): domain Eukaryota; kingdom Viridiplantae; phylum Streptophyta; class Magnoliopsida; order Ericales; family Sapotaceae; genus Pouteria; species Pouteria campechiana. Next base: position 12,306 of record JAYJMB010009667.1, read on the forward strand.
TCTTGGCCTAAGGTTGAAATGATTTGAAGAAGATTTTGTTTCAATCACACTCTCATTCTTGTCACTTTGAAATGTCCTAGCAATTCTTTATTTATACTAGATTTGATTCCAGCCATTGAAGGTAGATGGGCTTCAATGAATGCAAAAGACCATTTTGAGTTTTCTTCCCATTAAAATGCAATCCTTTTGATTGGATGTATGTAGTTGGAAAGCCTGTTGTGCCATTTACTATCGGAAATAGAGACTAAATGATTTTGTATACCGAAAGCAAGAATCCAGATGAGTTTCCTACTTTGGATTGATTGACTGTCACTTTTTTGTTGATTTTGGACAAAGGCATGGCTTCTAATTGTCTTCATTCTTCCAAAGTAAAATTCCAGATGAAGTTCTTATGCAACAGACTGATTGAAATGGAGTTTCAAACAATCTATTTTTCCAAAGTTAATTTCAGACCAAGTCCATCTTCAACTTTCATCATTCAGACAAAGTTTTTTCTCTTTACGCGCATTTGTTTGAATTTCTGATGCTTTGGATGAAGTTGTTTTGGCTTAGCCTCAGAAAAACTCTAGCCAAAAGGATAAATATATTGTTCTTGGATAGTCTTAGGCTTGGCCATTCTGGTTTGTCTGAAGTTATATGTTTGGACAAAGGTTTCTACTTCTTGATCTTGGCTTTGTCTTGAACTTGCTTCTACCTTTGCTTTAAATTTGTTCGAAGGAGTCTCTCTAGATTGAATCAGATTTTAGATAAAGCAAACATATTGACTCCTTGTAGCAAGTTTCGAAGCCACTGTTTTCTTCTTCCATTTCTTTCGAACTGTTGTCTTTATATTTTACCAGTTGATCCTTCTAAAATGTAGTAGTTGGTTAGGGCAGGCGGTTGTGGTCCTGTACTTGCCATGTTGTTAGCCTTTAAATTTATCATTGTATGAAAATGTGTTTATCCTCATATAACGTGCACATATTATGAAACGAGGATAACTAGCAAATAATATAATAACTTTATGAAGCATAATGTTTTTATTCATATGGATATATATTTCAACATAGATCATATTGATTTAATGCTTGCATAATTTAAACCTGCATATATTTAAAGCATACAATTCAGGCTTTCTAAATTCCTACATCATTACCATAAGTCAAATCTTAATACAAGTTTTGTTGTCATCAAATCATACATAACAATCCTAATAGTCAAGACGATTGCCCAAACAACTATAAAAAATATTGTGTGTGTTATTTGTGTGTGATTGCTTTTTTCTTCTTGCACTTTACTACTTTATTACTTATTTCATTACAACTTGCACAATAGCAAGAAAGAGAGGAAAATCAATTAAATAGGGGTTAAGCAATAATTTTTTATAAACCCAATTCACCCCACCCCTCTTGGGTTTATCCACGTTTACAAGACCCAACAAGTGGTATCAAAGCGGGCTACATAAACAATTGTAGTGATCCATTTTGGCTAAACCGATGTCATCATCCTCTATGTTCTCAGAAGGATATTCCACCTTTCAACTTCCACATTATGATGGATCCAACTATGCACAATGGAAGAGAAGGTTGGAAATTAATCTTATGGTCAATGACCTTAATCTTTGGCAAATTATTTTTATTAGCATAAGATAAGTGAGGATGAAGAGAGAACTAGGCAAGAGAATATAAAGGCTATGAATTCCTTAGTACATGCTCTCTGTCCCACCATATACAAGTTTGTCTTAGCTTGTAAAACTATAAAGGAAATTTGAGGCAAGCTAAAGATAATTTCGGAGGGGCAAATTGAATTGCACTCAAAAGAAACTAATATTTCCACTAAGAATGATTTGAGTGTAGGACATAGGAAAGAAGAAGGAAAAGAAGAGCTATTAGTTGAAGAATCATCATGGGTTGAGGAGGAGTAACCAAACAAAGACAAGAAAGAGCAGCAAAAAGAAGAAGAAATTATGGAAGTGACGAGCTCATAATACTATGTTTTTATACCTAAATTCATATGTTTTGATCTCCTTGTCCTGTGTTCTAAAGGGTTATGTTGATGTTTAAGAGAATATTACACTTAACAAAGTTGTTGCTATTTCAGACATTGAAATTTGTTAGAAAAGAGTAAACTTGGAGCAATTGTGAACTTCAGAAGTTTGGATGTGAATGTCAAAAGTTTTCAAAAGAAATTCAGAGATTTTTAGAAATAAGACAAAAGCTCAAGCATTTAAAATAACCTTAGAAGTTTAGTAACAATGAATCATTTATTTTAGAAGAGCATCAGAAGTACATCAGAGATTATGAGGAGGTTAAAAATCTTAAATCTTTAAAATTTTTGCAAGTAGCGCAACTGTCAGAAGGGCATTAGAAGTTCTGAAGAGCTTCTAACATGGTTAAAATTATCATTCTCAAAAGTGTTTCTAACTTTACTCAAGCACAATAGAAGATACTCTAATGCTCATAGAAAAGGGCATCTGAATTACATCAAAAGTGCATCAGAAGTATATCAGAAGCCCAAACAGAAGTATAACTGAAGCTTGTAGAATTGCTCAGAAGTGATTAGAAGTGCATCAGAAGTATACTAGAACCCTAAACAGAAGTATAACTGAAGCTTGTAGAAGTGATCAGAAGTGATCAGAAGTTCAACAGAGGTAACTCAGAGATAATTCTGAGGTTTGTAAAAGACTTTTTTGATGTGCAAATGGATTTCTTGGAGAAGTATGTCAAAGAATTTTTGAGCCAGGGTCTGAGGTTTGTAGAAGCTAGTAGAAGTTGACAGAAATTCTCAGAAGTGTAACAGAATTTCTAAAGGGTTCAATATTAGCTCAAAAGTATGACAAAACTTTTGACCAAGTGAAGTATTAACCTCAGAAGTGTTACAGTTTGACAGAAGTTTTCAATGCTCGATCTTCAGAAGTTCTAAAGCTCTACCAGAACTTCTGAGCAATGAAATTTCAAACTTCAGATTTTTTAAACTAGATTAATGAGGAAGAAAACTTCTAAATCTCAGAAGGATTTTTCAGCAGTAATTTTTAGAAGCAAAGTTGAAGATTTTAGAGTGTTTAAGAAGAATTAAAATTGCAAGTAAAAGATTTGAAGTGCGGCATTTATTGATTTTAGAAGTTGCGGTTTATTTGCGCAAGTTGATGTTATTCCTTAAAGCTAATTTTTATGCATATGTATTGCAAATCCACAAAAGCTCAGCAAATCAATTACTTCTAGAACTTCTATTTTATACACTGCAATGCGTTTGAAGTTATATTTTTGGGGGAAATATGAGTTATTACTGGAAAAGGATTTGCATGCATATTGTAGAATTCTATTATAACTCTATTACTTGGGTTATTTTAAGGCATCCAGGGATGAAGTTATAGGAGGGAACACAATTCAATATACCGAGAGAAGGAAGGGAGCAAGAGAAGGATTTCGAGTTCTACAATCATGCATATTTTAGAGAGTTTTATTTCTATTTTCATTATGAACTAAATTTCTTTTTCTTGAGCAATGATGTAGCCCTCCTTGATTCATTACTAAAAGAGATTATTAGTTTATTAATTTAATATCATCTCATTCATTCATTATGTATAATGTAATCATCTAATTTATTTAATTGTCTGATCACTCATTATGTAGATTAGCTTGATTATCTTTGAGTACATGGTTAAGGTAGACATCATATGCTAAACCATGTACTATGCTCTTTTGAATGAATGAGTAGATGGTTAAGGTAGATGCCATATGCTAAACTATTTTGCTTGGTTCATTAAAGTTCTTCTGATCTTCATAAGTTTTCAATCTCAATTATACTACATGCCATAGGTAATTAGAATGGGAGAAAATTCTTGATTTAAACTCAGACGCCTAATGGTAATAATCATACAGTGTATAGAATGAACCCTGATGCTAAACTGATACCAACATCTCAACAAAAATAAATATCATTGAGTGGTGCAGTCAAATCCCCAGACTCTTACAACTTGAAATCTCTTTTACATTACTCACTATCATTATCTTCTATTATTTTACATTACACTTTTATTAACTTAATCTTTAATTTATCTTGTTGATTTTGGACAACTCAATTTTAGTAACTAGACATAATTGAATCAGTTTGACAGTCCTCTATGGGATCGACCTTTGCTAAGCACGTTGTACTGCTATATACTCGTGCACTTGATGGAATTATAATTTGACCATCAAGTTTTTGGCATCGTTGCCAAGGAGCTGGTTCCAAATTGATTTGATTAATTTAGTTACAATGTTTCTTGTTTGTTGTTGTAGTTTATTTTATTTAGGATTTTTAATTCTTTCTTTCTTTCTTTTGCAGAATTATTAATGCAAGGAAGACGATCACTAAATCTAGTTCTGTTGCCCTTAAACGATCACATTGATAAAGTGGAAATAAAGACAGAAAGCATAAGTGAAGAAGATGTTCAGATGCTAACAATGTGGAAAATAGAGTGATTCAACAAGCTCAACAGCTGATGAAGGAATTTACGTGCCCAACGATTGGAATCTCACCTTCATGCATTATTTTAGATGATAATTCCAAGAATTATGAGCTAAAGCATATACACTTTAACATGCTTTCCTCTTTTCATGGTGTAGCTGTAGAGGATCCTTTAACATTCATGCATGATTTCTATGCACCAATTCAAACTTTTCCTTTACAAGGTTTAATAGAGAATCAACTGTGCATGAGATGTTTTTCTTACATCTTGAAAGATGCAACAAAAACATAGTTCATGACATTGGCTACTGGATCAATTACTATATGGGATGCAGTATATAACAAGTTCATTGGTAAATTTTATTCCCATGCTAAAATTGCAGAATTGAGAAGTAAGATTGCTACTTTTTCTCAAATGGATGGGGAAGCATTCCATAAGGCATGAGAGAGATTTAAGGCATTACTGATTCAATGTCCTCACACTAGATATCCTCTTGAATTGCTCAATCAATTTTTCTATGATGGACTAACACAACCATGCCAAGCCATGGTTGATAATGCTGCAGGTGAAGCAATGAGAGAAAAGAACCTGCATAAGACATGTAATCTATATGAGATGTTTGGAGCAAACTCCCAACAAAAGAGTGTCAGAGGTAGATCCAGAGGAATTTATGAGAACAACTCTAACACTAATCTTTCTATGCAAATGTCAAAGAAGGCAAAACAAATGAAGGTGATGTGCTCTATGATAATGAACTTGAAGCAACCTGTCCCTACTGAGGTTTCTTCAATTTGTGGTAATTCAGGACATTCACAGAATATTTACGCTTCTAATGAAAGTTTTGTAGGAGTTTTGGAGTAAGTAAATGCAATGGATTTTTATAACTAGCGGCCACATAATGATCTTTATTCAAATACTTACAATCTTGATTGGAGAAATTATCCAAACTTTTCATAGAACAATAGCCACAATTAGAATTAAGCTGGAACTTGTTTTCAACCCAAGAAACACACTCTTAAGGAGACAGTTCAGACTTTTGTCCAAGCAACTGAATCAATATTTCAGAATGTGGAGGCATCAATAAAGAAGATAGAAACATAGTTGGGGCAGATTGCAGAAGCTATGTAGAGTCACACACCTAGAAAGTTGCCAAGTCAGCCAGAGCAAGCAAAAGCAGTCACAACATTGAGAAGTGGAAAGGTAATTGACAATTAAATTGGTGAATAATTTGATGAATCTAATGTTTCTGCAAGAATAAACAATGGAAATTTTTTTTTTCATATTTACGATATCCTTTCTTTTCCAAAGTTAATGTTAACTTACCTTTACTTGACATGATTAAGAACATGCCTGCTTATGCTAAATTTTTGAAGGAACTAACCTCAAGGAGGTGTAAGTATGAGCCTCATGAAACGATGATAGTTTTAGAAGTAGCCAGTGCAGCTCTATAGACAAATCTTCCTCCAAAGTTGAAGGATCTAGGTAGTTTTAATATCACAATCACTATTGGAGGAACGAATAAGGTAAAGGCTATGTTGGATTTAAGAGCAAGTATAAATCTGATGCCTTATTCTATTTACTTATAGCTTAGTTTGGAAGATTTGAAACCTACTACAATGTCTCTACAACTTGTAGATAGATCAGTAAAATATTCAAGAGGCATTTTAGAAGATATATGATGGTTCAAATTATAATACCTCACAAGTGCATGATTATATAGTAGCATAGTGTGCGTGAACAAGCGTCAATCCCATAGAGAATGACAAACTAATTTAATTAAATTAAGTTACTAACTAAAACTAACTTTAAAAATATCGATTGTTAGTTTGAACTAATAAAATTAATAAAATAAAGAGATAATCAGAAATCTAGAACTATAGAATGATATAGGATAAATCTCAAGTGGCAAAGGTCTAGGGTTTAGATTTTACTAGTTAATGACTCCCCTTGCTATTTGGATATTGGATTTAATGATTGCTTGGGTTCGTTCTTTCTATGATATGATTATTACTGTTTGGTATGTAGGTTTAAATCAAGTGCTTTCACTTATTCCAATTACCTATGGTTTGTAACATAATTGAGGTGAAAACCCACTACAATCAAGAACTATGAACCAAGTAGAATGGTTGTGCATTAGGTGTGTGCCTTAGCCATGTATAGACAATTAATAAGAATTATGAAACTGGTGATCAAGCAACAAATCAAAAGATTGAAATAAAGCCCATGAATAAAAATATAGACTTGCATTAAATAATCAATAATCTAAATGACAAAGTTCATCAAAAAGGGCTACATCTTCACCCTAGAAAGAAGGAATTACTTCATGAAGAAAATTAAAGATACACCCTTCATGAAGATCATCATACTATAATTAGCCTTCTTAAATTTCCTTTGATCTTCTTGAATCCTCCATCATTGCTCCACAAAATCTCCTAAGAGTAGCCATTAAGAAAACCCTAGAACTCCTCTTAGAAGTTCTCTCCCAAGAATCCCCTTAGAATAGCATAAAAATTTCCCAAAAAACACATAAAATAAGAACTTTATGTAACTAAAACATAATTTAATAGATTTTGAATGGAATCCGGTTCCACTGGTGCTAGAATGGTGCTACTGATGCCACTTTCTAGATAGTGGCGTGTGGAGTTGAGCATTGGCAGCTTTGGTTTGTTGTCCATAGGAGATACTTCTACTATTTTAAGCATAAATTCCTAGTATGAACTCAAAATTATATGATTCTATTTGTATTAATTAGATAACTTCAATACAAACAACTTTCATGTTGATAACTTTACCTAAATAGGGCTTTAAATGTACCTAAAATTGCCTCAAAGTAGAGTTAGTGGCACAAACTTGCTATTCACCTAGAGAGGTATTCACTGTTTCATCCATAACTTCCTCATATGATTTCCAAATTGGATGATTCTTGATTTTCTTAAATATAACTTCAAGGGCTTCAACTTTGATGTTGACTACTTTTCCTATATCGGTCTACATTGGTACCAGAAATGGAATCAAAGTTGTGCTACTTCACATTCAACTTCTTTTTGACATGATGTATTACCTAGAAAAACCAAATAAATTCATAAATTGTAATAAACTAATAAAATCATGTCAAATAAAGTTAAACAATATATAAATTTAGGCATTAAAACATGATATATTATGAGCTCATCAGTGTGCACCTTAACCATGCATAGAGAATCAATAAGATTTATAAAACTAGTGATCAAGAAATCACACAAATGAAAAGATTGAAATAAAAACCTTGAATAAAAATATAGAATTGCATTAAATATTCAATAATCCAAATAACAAGGTTCATCAAAAAGGGTTACATCTTCACTTTATAAAGAAGGAATTAATTCATGAATAAAATAAAAGATACTCCCTTCATGAAAAATATCATATTGCAATTAGACTTCTTGAATCACCTTTGCTCTCCTTGAATTCTCCTTTGTTGCTTCACAAAATCTCCTAAGAGTAGCCGCCAAGAAAACCCTAGAACTCCTCTTAGAAGTTCTCCAAGAATTCCCTCAAAAGAATCCTTAAAAACTTCCCAAAAAATCTTTCTAAAAAAAGTAAAATTGCATAAAAATCATAAAATCACATATTTTGACAAATTTTGACTTAATGTTGGCACTGCCGATGCCACTTGTTGTCCGGTGGACGGTGGAGTTGAACATGTGCCTGGTTAGCTGTCCATCAAAAGATACTTTGACTTTTTGACCATAACATCCTCATTTTAACTTAGAATTGCATAATTCTTTATGCATTGATTAGATAACTTCAAAATCTACAACTTTTATGTTGATCACGTGATCTGAATATTCCTTTAAAAATAATAAAAAGTGCCTCAAAGTGGCACCAGTGGTGCTAACTTGCTATCCACCTAGAGAGGTGTTCATTATTTCATCCATAAATTCTTCATACACTCTCCAAATTATATGATTCTTAATTTTTTTGAAAAATAACTTCAAGGGTTTCAACTTTTATGTTTAGCACTTATCCTATATTAGTCTACATTGGTACGAGAATGGAATCAAAGTGGTGCTACTTTACATTCAGCTTCTTTTGACATGATGTGTTATCTGAAAAACCAAATAACTTTATTAAGTATAATATTTCATCAAATGTAGTTATGAACTACTAAAATAATGTCAAACAAAGTTACACAATATGTAAATTTAGGTATTAAAATATGGTATATTATGAGCTCATCAATATTTTGGTGCTGATTGACAAACTTATTATTCCTACAGATTTTATTGTGCTTGACATGGAGAGGCAAGTGACTCCAAAGAGAAAGGTGCCTATTCTTATAGGGCACCCATTCATGACAATAGCTAGGACAATCATTGATGTGCAAAATGGAAAGCCAAAAATGACTATTTTGGATGAGACTGTGGAAATTTCTATTCATAATTTTCTTTCATTACCTTCAAATCCTGCAAATCCTAGTAGTTGTTTTTAAATTGATGATTTGGACTCACTTGTATCATCTACTTTTGTGCAGCAAGAAACAAAAGACAAATTGGCATTAGTGTTTACAACAAAAGAATTCATTAAGGTGGATAGAGAAATTAAAGAGTTGAAGGAAGATTTGGATAGTGCAGAGGAAGTTAGAGAAGATGAAGTCACCAAGGAGGTGTTGACACTTTTGAATTCCAATTTGGTGCCATCAATTGTCACACCACTAAAACTGGAATTGAAGCAACTACCACAAAACTTAAAGTATGTATTTCTTGGTGAGAATGATACTCTTTCAGTTATAATTGCAACTGACTTATCTACTAATGAAGAGAATAAGTTGTTGCATGTCTTGAGAGAGCACAAGGAGGCTATAGGTTGGACATTAGCTGACATCAAAGGAATTAACCCCACTATGTGCATGCATAAAATCTTGTTGAAAGATGATGCAAAGCCTTCTAGGGATGCTTAGAAGGGCCTCAACCCACACATGCAGGAAGCTATTAGAGCTGAGGTTATCAAGTTGTTAGATGCAGGTATTATCTACCCAATTTCTAACAACAAATGGGTGAGTCTAGTTCATGTGGTACAAAAAAACTATGGTATTTCTATTGTTAAGAATGATAACAATGAGTTGGTGCCAATAAGAATGACTATAGGATGGAGGATGTACATAGATTACAGAAAACTCAATGCAGCCACAAGAAAGGATCATTTTCCTCTCCCTTTCATTGGTCAAATGATTGAACAATTGGTAGGTCATGCTTACTACTATTTTCTGGATGGTTTCTCAAGTTACAATCAAGTTTTCATTGCTCTAGAAGACCAGATAACCTTCTCCTATGCGATTAGAAATTTTGCTTATTGGAGGATGCCTTTTGGTTTGTACAATGCCCCTACAAACGTTCAGAGGTTTATGATGTCTATTTTTTCTAATATGATTGAAAGGTTCATAGAGGTATTCATGAATGATTTTTCTATCTTTAGTGATTCATTCAATGATTGCCTTAATAACTTGACATTGGTGCTTAAAAGGTGTGTTAAAATGAATTCGACATTAAGTTAGGAGAAATGTCATTTCTTAGTTAAGTAGGGAATTGTGCTGGAACATATTACTTCAAGTAGAGGCATTGAAGTTGACAAGGAAATGATTTATGGGATAGCTAAATTGCCCCCTCCCACTTTAGTCAAGGGAGCCAGAAGTTTTTTAGGTCATGCAGATTTCTTTGGACGGTTCATGAATGACTTTTCAAAAATTTCTAAACTGCTATGTAACTTGCTAGCTAAAGATGTGACTTTCTATTTTGATGATGAGTGCCTTGTTGCTTTCAATACCTTAAAAGAAAAACTAATTTCTGCTCCAATTTTAGCAATTCCCAATTGGTCCATTCCTTTCGAGCTTATGTGTGATGCATCTAACTTTGTTGTCGGTGTTAGGACAAAGAATAGATAAATTGACTCATGTGATTAATTATGCGAGTAGAACTTTTAATGAATTACAATTGAATTATTCCACCACTGAAAAATAATTGCTTACAATTATGTTTGCATTGAAAAAGTTTTGCTCATATCTGATTGGTTCAAAAATAATTATTTATTCTGATCATGCTGCATTAAAATATTTAATGACTAAGAAAGATTCCAAGCCCAGATTAATCAGGTGGATATTATTGCTGCAAGAATTTGACCTGACTATCAAGGACAAGAAAGGCAGTGAAAATATTATAGCTAATCATCTATTCGGGTTCATGGAAGGGACTGATTCTGAGCAGAATAAAGATAAAGAGAGCATTCCCATCAATGATATTTTTCCTAATGAACAACTATGTTTGATAAATGGAAGTGAACCTTGGTATGCTGATATTGTTAATTATTTGGTTAAGGAAGTTTTTAATCCAATGCTGAATTCACAGTAAAGGAGGAGGTTGCTCTCTATATCAAAACACTGCTTTTGGGATGATCTAGTTTTGTTTAAAATATGTCAAGATTAGATCATTAGACACTATGTACCTGAGGATGAACAGTAAAGCATTTTGAAACATTATCACACATTCAGCTATGGAGGGCATTTTGGAGTGAAGAAGACCGCTCTTAAAGTTTTCCAATTTGGTTTTTACTAGCCAACTATTTTCAAGGATGCTCATGCCTTTTGTGCAAGATGTGATAGGTGCTAGAGAATAGGTAACATTGGTAAACGAGATGAAATGTCACTAGGTAATCTGGTTATTGAATTATTTGATTATGGGGAATTGATTTAATGGGCCCATTCATACCATCTAATGGGAACATTTACATTCTGCTTGCTACTGATTATGTGTCTAAGTAGATTGAGGCAATGGCAAGTAAAACTAATGATGTTAATGTTGTGCTAAAATTTTTGAAAGATTGGACTTTCTCTAAGTTTGGCACTCCAAGATCAATCATTAGTGATAGAGTAACTTATTTTTGTAATAAAATATTTATAGCTTTGTTGAAAAAGTATAACATCACTTATAGAGATACAACTCCTTATCATCCACAAACTTCTGGACAAGTTGAAGTAAGTAACAAATATATTAAAGTAATTCTAGAGAGGATAGTGAACATCTCAAGAAAAGATTGGGCAATGCAGTTGAATGATGCACTTTGGACATATAGAACTGCATTCAAGATCCCAATTGGAATGAGTCCTTATAGACTTGTCTTTGGGAAGGCATGCCATCTACTTATGGAGTTGGAGCACAAAGCATACTGAGCAATAAAGAAACTAAAATTTGATTTGTAAAAGGCAAGTGAAGAGAGAAAGCTTTAACTTAATGAACTAGAGGAGTTAAGAGATGAAGTTTATGAGAATGCAAAGATTTATAAGTAGTGAACAAAGAGATATCATGATCAAATCATTCACAAAAGATTCATTAAACCTAGTATGAGTTTTGCTTTATGACTCGCGTTTGCATTTGTTCCTAGGAAAATTGTAGTCTAGGTGGGTTGGACCATTCCTTGTGACACAAGTGTTCTCACATGGAGTTGTGGAGTTAAAGAACCTGAGGACTGGTAACAAGTTCAAATTCAATGGTCATCGAGTAAAGAGAGATGTGAGGGACGATTTGCCAATGTTGTTGAATTAAATTGTTGGATTTCATAATTCATCTTGCACAAACAGTAAATAAAGCGCTAGGAGGCAACCCAAGTTTTTGAATTTTCTTTATTTTCTTAGAAGAAGATTAGTTGTTTTGTTTGTTTTCTTTCTTGTTAAGATTGATTTATTTTAATTTTTGGTTTCTTTTAAGTTCTGGTTTATTGTGTGTTTTGCAGAAGGAGAAACTTGATTTCATTGAGCACATAGAAGTGTTAGAAGGAATGCATATGCTGTTTCAAGTGAATATACATTCAAGATCATTCAATCTTTTTGAATCCAGATTTTGAGGCATTGAAGTGAGTTTTTGAGGAAGTATATAAAAAAAGTTATTTTGATCTTCTATACATTCAAGTGCATTTAATTTTTTTGCATCCAGATTTTGAGGCATTGAAGTGAGTTTTTGAGGAAGTATAAAAAAATAAATTAAATTAAATTTACGTCAAAACTTCTGAGCCTCGCTAAAAACTTCTAGGGTAGTAAAGTGAAGAATGTAGAAGTCCAAAATTCTTACAGAAGTAATGCAGTTTGTATTCTATTGATCTCAGAAAGAACTTCTGAAGCAGTTTAATAAGAAAAAAATCTCTAAGTCATGCAAGCTACTCTAAGAGCAATTGTGCTAATATGATGGAACAGAATAGGATGGTTTCTCTCTTAATGATCATTAGCATATACTGAGTTTTTGTTTACACCATTATACATGATTTAGAAAAAAGGATAGATATTATCTTATGATTTAATGACTATTGTGATAAATCTTTCTTTTTCATGACTAATGAAAATTTCAATGAGACATCATGTCATGATCACGTGAAGTGTATGTTGATCAGTTGATGATCTTGTAAATTCTGTGAGATATTTTGATTGACATGAGCATGCTAGAACTTGTTTGATTATCCCTCGAGGCAAAATCTTAGATAACATGTTCACTTGAAAATAATTTAGGCATTCTTTGCTCTGTTTGAGCCTTTCAAGCTAACCTAAAACATCATGTCAATAGTTTCCCTTTGAACTTTAATTAAAGAATGGCATATGTAATGCATATGAATACCACCATTCAATTTTCTTTCTTTAGCCTCATCATCTAGACCCTTTCAGCCTGAAAAATAATTCTTGACCTATAAGAGATATTTTATGCATATGGTTGTTAGAGAGGTATGAGTGAAGCAAAAGAAGATAATTTTTGGGGCAATTAAAAGAAGAATGCCAAAATAAGAAGAAAGAACAAAAATAAAAGAATCAATAAGGATTCAACTTTCAATTAAGGGGATCACATCCCAAAGAACTCAAAAGAAAACAAGTTTGGGAGCGTGATAGTAATACAACCTATAATATAAATAGAGAAACCCCAAACATAAAGTGAACATTCACGTGCAAGTGAGTTATTATTTCTTATTTTGTGAAACCTTACTTCTTTTCTTTATTAGCCAAGCCCAAGGCCCCATTACAAGCTTAACAAAGTTGTATTGATCCAAGTAAACGAAGTTGTCTAGCTTTGTAGAGATGGATTATGAAAAGCAAGCTTATGGGGTATTTCGTGAAGATCATGAGAATCATTGGTTTGCACATTGTTGACTAAAAATCATGCATGTATAGTGAAATTGACAGTACACACATACAAGTTTTCACTTTATGAAAGGATTGATGAAGCATGAGTTTCATGAGAGTATTTGGTAAGTGTCTTGAATAATTTCTAAGTTATGAGTATAAGTGTAATTTGTCTGGCATGTTCATGATCATTTGAGAGAGATTATTGCAACTATTCTATGAGGTCAGATTGGTATAGTATGCTCAAGGACAATCAAAAGCTATGTTTGGGGGTATTTGATAAGCTCATAATATGCTATATTTTTATACTTGAATTCATTTGTTTTGATCTCCTTGTGATATGTTCTAGAGGGTTATATTGATGTTTAAGAGAATATTACACTTAACAAAGTTGTTGCTATTTCAGATATTGAAATTTGTTAAAAAAGAGTAAATTTGGAGCAATTTTGAACTTCAAAAGTTTTGATGTGAATATTAAAAGTTTTCAGAAGAAATTCAAAGACTTTCAGAAATAAGAAAAAAGCTCAAGCATTTAAAATAACCTCAGAAGTTTAGTAACAATGGATCATTTATTTTAGAAGAGTATTAGAAGTAGGTCAGAGCTTATGAGGAGGTCAAAAATCTTAAATCTTCAGAATTTTTGCAAGTAGTGCAACTATCTGAAGGGCATTAGAAGTTCTAAAGAGCTTCTGATGTGGTTAAAATTATCATTCTTAGAAGTGTGTCTAACATTTGCTCAAGCAACAATGGAAGAGAGTCTGATGCTATCAAAAAAGGGCTTCTGAATCACATTAGAAGTGCATCAGAAGTATATTAGAAGCCCAAAAAAAGTATAATTGAAGCTTACAAAAATGCTTAGAAGTGATCAGAAGGGCATCAGAAGTATATCAGAAGCCTAAATAGAAGTATAACTAAAGCTTGCAAAACTGCTCAAAGGGACCAAAAGTGCAACAGAGATAACTCAAAGATAATTCTGAGGTTTACAAAAGAAGTTTCTGATGTGCAAATGGAATTCTTGTAGAAGTATGTTAGAAGAATTTTTGAGCCAGGTTTTGAGGTTTGCAGAAGAAGTGTAAATGAGTTTTGAGATGCTCAAAAATGCAATAACGGTTTATGAACAAGTTCTGAGTAGCCTTTGATAGTCTCAAAAGGGTGACATGAAATGTTTTTGTGGCTAGTAGAAGTTGACAGAAATTCTCAGAAGTGCAACAGAATTTCTGAAGGGTTCAATATTAGCTAAGAAGTGTGACAAAACTTTTGACCAATTGAAGTATTAACCTCAAAAGTACTACAGTTTGACAAAAGTTTCCAATGCTCGATCTTCAGAAGTTCTAAAGCTCTGCCAGAACTTCTCAGTAGTGAAATTTCAAACTTTAGATTTTTTAAAGTAGATTAATGAGGAAGAAAACTTCTAAATCTCAATAGGATTTTTCAGCAATAATTTTTAGAAGCAAAGTTGAAGATTTTAGAGTGTTTAAGAAGAATTAAAATTGCAAGTAAAAGATTTGAAGTGTGGCATTTGTTGATTTTAGAAGTTGTGGCTTATTTGCGCAAGTTGATGTTATTACTAAAAGCTAATTTTTATGCATATGTATTGCAAATCCACAAAAGTATAGCAAATCAGTTACTTTTAGAACTTCTATTTTATGCACTGTAACGCATTTGAAGTTATATTTTTGGGGGAAAGATGAGTTATTATTGGACAAGGATCTTCATACATACTGTAGAATTCTATTATAACTCTACTGCTTGGGTTATTCAAAGGCATCTAGGGACAAAGTTACAGGGGAAAACACAGTTCAATACAATGAGAGAAGCAAGGGAGCAAGAGAAAGATTTCAAGTTCTGCAATCATGCATATTTCAAAGAGTTTTATTTTTGTTTTCATTATGAACTAAATTCTTGTTTCTGGGGCAATGATGTAGCTCTCCTTGATATTCATTATTAATAGAGATTGTTGGTTTATTAAATTATATGGATTAGCTTGATTATCTTTGAGTACATGGTTAAGGTAAACGCCAGATGTTAAACCATGTACTGTGCTCTTTTGAATGAAATAGTAGATGGTTAAGGTAGACGCCATATGCTAAACTATGTACTGTGCTCTTTTGAATGAATGAGTTGATGGTTAAGGTAGAAGCCATATGCTAAACTATTCTGCTTGGTTCATTAAAGTTCTTCTGATCTTCATGAGTTTTCAATCTAAATTACACTATATGCCATATAGGTAATTGAAATGGGAGGAAATACTTGATTTAAATCTGGATGCCTAATAGTAATAAGCATACAGTGGATAGAATAAACCCAACATGCTGAAATGATAACGACATCTCAATAGCAATGAATATCATTGACTGGTGAAGTCAGATCCCCAGACTCTTACAACCTGAAATCTCTTTTACATTACTCACTACCATAATTTTCTATTTTTTTACATTACACTTTTATTTACTTAGTCTTTAATTTATCTTGTTGATTTTGGACAACTTAGTTTTAGTAACTAGACATAATTGAATCAGTTTGACAGTTCTTTATAGGAATGACCCTTACTAAGCACATTGTACTACTATACACTTGTGCACTTGTAAGGAATTATATTTTGACCATCAGGAAGCAATGATTAACGATGAGCAATCTCTAAAGAAAATTGAAAATACTTTTAGAGATGGGAAAACAAAAAAATTCTCATTGGTTGAGGAGGAGAAAATTCAAAAAGAAAATGAGAATAAACAATAACTCTAAATTAATAAAGGAGACTGCAGAGATGATAAAATAAAGAGTATAGAAAGTGGCCTTAAAATTAAGGGTAGATATTTAAAGAAAATGTGGAGAAAGAAGAAGGAAGAAAAAGGAAAAAAAGGTTAACAAAAAGGAGGAAAATGAAGATGTAGAATTACTCTTCCTTCAAAGGTATAAATGAGCACTTCTCATCAAAAAGTTATAATTTGAAGAAAGAAGATGAAGAAAAGAAGATTTATAAAGCTCCTTCAAAAGATAAATGGCTTCTCAACACTGGATGAAGAAGAATGTATTCAAACAAGTTAGAGGCCAAGAAGACAAGGTAAGTACAGGTATGATAACCAAAACTTACATCGCTTTATATTCTATCATAATTTGCATTCAGAATCTTACTTTTTTCCCTCTAATATTGATTCATTTATGCATGAATAGGATTTTAGAGTTTAGATTAGAAAAATTCAAAACAAATCAAATTCATCTAATAATTTTGAAACATGAAAAAGAACTCTAAAGACAACAATGAATAAGGAAAGAATGCATATTTAGATAATCAACACATTTTGAGGATAAGTATGCCAAGGAGGTATATAATGCATTAAAAACTTTAAAACACTGTACAATCATGATATAATATACGAATGATTAATTATGCTCAAATTGAATGAAATTCTTCTAATTATTTCATTCAACTGAAAATGGTTGATCTAACATATGGACATTTGAAGCTTTCAAAGAAGTTAGTTCTTATTTTCATAAATATGCTGGTTTAAAGAATTCAATATTGAATATGATTAAAGCAAATTGTTTGTCTTGGTTTACTAATGTCAACAAGGTTCTCTTTAATTTTTGATAAATTAAACTTAATGCAGATGAAAATTAGCAAAATCTAGATATTGTATTTTTAAAACGTAGGAGGAGGAAACTTTCTTATAAGAAGTAAATAACCTAAGTAATGAATAATTTATTCACATGATCATTTTACCATGCAATCTAGATTTTCAAAAGCATACTGTTATGTGTTAAAGAGAAATTTCACTGATTAATTTGTAATTCATGTTCACATCTTTTTGGATCTACTAATGAAGAAGTGCAAGAATTCTCT
Organism: Pouteria campechiana; assembly: GCA_036873735.1. Classification (NCBI taxonomy): domain Eukaryota; kingdom Viridiplantae; phylum Streptophyta; class Magnoliopsida; order Ericales; family Sapotaceae; genus Pouteria; species Pouteria campechiana. The sequence goes on from JAYJMB010009667.1 coordinate 29,706, forward strand.
AAGTGTATGCAAGAATCAAAATCATTTTCTTAGCCTACAACTTCAAGCTAAAGAAAAACCAACAACTACTGAATGGAAAATCAAGATTGGCAACACCAATTATGAGCTTAAATGTAGAAATTGAGAAAAGGAGTGACAAGGGAGATAAGTTTGCCAAACATAATGCATTTGGTTGATATAACAAAAATATTCATTTCACTATTATATATTCTTGATGCTTCTAATCTGACTGCCTTCGATTTGAAATGGCTTCATTGTTTTGAGCTAAACCATTCTAAAAATTCAAGTTAATATATAAAATAATTAATCCTTAATATCATTACAGTCCCAAGGCATAGGTCAAGCTTATTTGGGAAACTTCATAGCTTAAGGTTGGGAATTGGTATTCCATTCCTAGTCAGGCCTTTTGTAATCATCATTAAGGCTTCAATTCGTAAGATTAAAATAATTAAAAAAATAACTTAAATCTTAGTGAATGCCTATAAGTTATGCCCGTGTCATGAATTATTCCAACTTGTGCATTATTCTTATCATCCATGACTATGATGTATGTAAAAATGTTTGAGCATGCTTAAGTTGTAACTATATGATGAGAAAATTTAAATAATGTGTTTACTGATTCGAAATATTAAGTGCCACAATATAAAATGGTATGTCTGTGATAATGGATATTTGAAATGATTAAATTTGTGCCAAGTAGGTTAACAACCCAAAATGTTGGTTGAATCTAAAATGACAAATTATATTATAGAGCTACTTGGATTATGAGTCTTGATCCATTTGTAGAATAGTTAAAATTCACATAGGATAAAAATGCAAGTTGTATCCACATATATATGCTTGGTATCATACGAAGTTGATCGATAAAATGAATAACTTTGAGGAATATGATTCAAAAAGTGATTAGGAAGATCCCATCTTGTTATTCATTAAGAAAATAAAGATTACAGATTGAGTAATCATGAAAATAAGATGTTGCATCTTAGAAATCAAGGAGGATGAAAATCTTTTCAGAAGTAAAACAACAATCCAAGTCTGAAATTTGAAAAGAAAGATGGAAATGTTCAATTCTAACATAAAATTATCAGACTTGAGAAACTTACAATGCAAACCTTAGTGATCATATTTTAGAAATCCATGTATCCAAATATGAGAGTTAGGGAAGCAATGTAAAATATATATGACTAGTCTGTATTGTGCCACCTTGCATTGATTAATTCTTTTGTGATCAAAATCCTATGTTGAATACTGAGATATAATTTTTTGGATGAGTTTCCCAATTGACAAGGTGCATGAATTATGATAGGAATAGATTTGCAAAGCACTTATCAGCATACATGGACATACAAAAGGTTTATGAATTCCTAAAGATAACTAAATGAGTGTGGTTAGAGTGAGCATGAAAATTTATATCTATTGTATTAATGATTATCAAGTTTAGATTGCCCCACTGTATTCAAGTTTCATAATGAGATGCCTTGCAAGTAGAAATAATGATGTTTTTTGCAAATCTGATCTTGGATGAACTAAAAAAGTACTTTCATGAAGAATCTTTTGATCAAATATTGAAATTTAATTGCTTTTGATGATCCAAGGTTTAGGATAGAAGAAATTAGCATTCTTGAAGATATTTTTGAAAAGTTACCAATTTCTAAGCATGTGAATTCAAGGAACTAGAGAAAGCCTAAGAAATGTCTCAATTCATGTCTATCAGATGAAGAGTGCTTTGTAAAGAGGGAAAATGATTTGATTTTATTAACATAACATAGTGAACTCCAGTTAAGTAATAAAATATATAGATATTTGGAAGATGGTGATCTTATCTTGGTAAATAGACCTCCATCCGTGCATTAACTTTAAATTATTACATCTTTAATCAAGGTTATCCCTGTGGATTCAGTTATGGGAATAAATTACCTTTGTTGAGTACCTTTCCTTGGAGATTTTGATAGAGATTGGCTTCATAGTTATATTTCTCAGTCCATCATCTTAAGAGAGGAACTTAAGATACTTAGGTTATAAAAAGATTACCTAATGATCAAAATGATAGAATTCTCAATCTAAATTAAGAAAAATTCAGTGGATACTTAATGATGGTCAAATTATAATTCCTTGCAAGTGCACAAGTAAAAACAAGGGTCAATTCCATAGAGTACTAATCAAACTGATTCAGTTATACCTAGTTACTAAGCTAAAATATTCTAAATCAAAAGATGTAGTGGAAACTAAGTAAATCAAAGTGTAAGGTAAAATAGTGAAAAACAACAACCAAAAGTAATGTAAAAGAGATTCGCAGGTTGCAAGAGTCTAGGGATCTGATTTCATCACTCAATGATATCATATATCATTGGGATATTAGTATCAATTCATTACCTTGGGTTCGTTCAATCTAATATATGATTATTACCATTAGGCGTACGAGTTTCAAGTATTTTAACTCATTTTAATTACCTATGGTGTTGTCACTCCCTGCCTAGGGCCTATGAGTTTCCATATTCTCCTACAATTCACACATTTTTAAGGGAAATACTCTACCTAAAATCTGACAAAGTCTATCCTGAAATATAAGAATCTAATCATGAATACAATGCAAACATCTCATCTTGTGCAATTATTAATTATATAAATTCATAATTTTAAAAATATAAATCAATGGCGTAAACCATAAAACACCCCCAACTCACCCACAGCTGCCCAGGACCTAGTCACGCCATCATGGCAATAGGCATACTAGATGAACATAAACATCCCTTCACAATACCACTTATAGTTTAACACAATGACATGCCAATACATTTACATCATTATACTTACACAGAATACATCCTTAATTAAATTATTACAATTTTGAACAATTATAAGTACATATACATTATGGCTTTACAATCATGATTCATTATACAACACACATAGTATCTTCAAATCTAGCTTACGAGCACCAACCATCAATTGGTCTCCGTTGCTTGACTTGTCAACTGAAAAAATAGAATAAGAAGACGTGAGTCTCGGGTAAACTTAGTAAGTAGGCAAGTGAAAGTAAAATCATAATTAATAGTCAATAAAATAACATGTTCAATCAAGAACATGTATAATCTAGTCTCAACATTATAGTATACAAAATATTGCATATCATTCAACTCAATCATATTCATAATTTCAAGTTTATATAACTGCACGTGATACTCTATATCTCCATTCATTTACATATTTAACGAATATTATAAGCATCTTCTAGACCAACTGCATTCACATAACAAAAATGAATACCAATCATTATAAATTCTTAGGATATCCAATATCCTTAACCATTCCTACCTTCATCTATATACATAATAATCTCATTTAGTACAATGGGATATTCATCATCCTCATTCATCTACGCATACATATAGCATAAAAATCTTCATTTGAGTAGAAAGTACGAGATATTCTCTAACTCTAGTGATTCTATAATAAACACAATTCAATGTAAAATCATGGAGAACCACATCCAAGAATGTAATGTACTCTCATCTCATTCTGAGATGTAAACTACAACAAGCATATACATATTATTAACAATCTTAGGATATCTACTATACCCATCCATGCATACATGCCCGGTCATAAATTATGGGATATTCGCTATCCCCATCCAGCAATACATTCATGGAAGAAGCCCACTTACCTCATCCTTCTTTACTCAGCTTTCCATTCCACCACTTAATGCCTAAGTGGATCCTACATATACAACATATAATACAACTAAAATTTCATATGTCCAATGAAAATATTAATTAAATTTCAAAAACTCGCCCAACTATCTCATTATGGCAATCATATGTTTCACACTTATTCCAAAATACCTTATTTAAGATTCATTAGCCTCCCTAAAGATCATTTCACTAATCACTTCAAGTCAATTAAACATAACTTTCAATGGTCACTTAAAGGCTGCCATAGGTTATGCAAACACATCTTGTCTCTAAGTGAAGTAATTCATCAAACAACTTACATAAATCAGTTGAATACCCTTATTCATATGATTCATACATATCTTACATGAATTGGGCATTTCTTCAAACACTTCATATGCATCATTTAAACCATAGTATCTTATCAAAGTATCTAAAGGAGATTTCCAACTCTATCAACATATACCCATCATATAATGCGGTTATTAGTTCCATAACCATAAAAACAAGCTACTTAAATTCTTAATTCAATCAGTTTCTTACTTACATGTTCTATACACAAAGTCCTTTCTAATGTTTCAATGGATTGCTTCCCTTTTCATTAATAACCCAAAACATCCAAGTTCCTATTTTCAATTTAGTGCCAGAACACTACAATTTACCCCTTAATCATTTCCCCTATGGTTTTAACAATACTTTATATCATTTTCCCTAAAAAATTACTATTTAAGATACCCTCATAGAGAAAAATCATGAACTTGAACGGTGAAAATGGGCTTATCATGCCATTCACATGTGGTTTCCTCTCAAGCACACTAATTCAGCTCTCATTTTCAAAGATCTTCCATGGGTTGCAGCAAAATGTGATTTCCCTCTTCATACACCACTCAAATAGGCTATTTTGGGAGCATAGGTGATAGATTAAACATTTGGCTAGGATTTTCCCTAGTAAAAATCAAGCCAAATGGGGTCTAAAAACATGGGGTTTTGGGCATGGAAGAAGGGAGAAATGGAATGGGGTTAAATAGGTTAAAAATGGAATGGATTGGGTTTAAAAACACAATGACTTTTCTCACCGGCCAACACCGCGGCACCTGACTCTCTGACGTCACCCCTACCCTCCATTTTATCTTGGCGCTGCGGCCTCCAATCTAGTGCCACAGTGCCAACCCTACTGCCCCCTATTTGCTGCTTTTTGCCTCCTTTTTTTATACCATTTCTTTCCCATTTTAATTTCGCATTTCTCATACCCATTTGATTCATGGTTTACCCACATGAATTACATAAAATGAATAATGATATTGCCTCAATTATCTAGGAATCCAATCATATAACCATTAGGACATGCTTTAAGTTGTACAAGTACATTTCATGTGATACATACTCAAATTATTACATTTCAAAATAAATTTATTCACTTCATTTCATCATTATAATTATATTGGAGGCATCTACAATATGTTTGGCCACTTCATTACCCAAAATTTAACACCCTAGGTGTTACAAGTGTGTAGCACAATTAAGGTGAAAACCCATTAAGATCAGAAGAACTTTAATGAAACAAATAGATCGGTTTAGCATAAAGTGTTTACCATAATCATCTAACTATTCATTCAAGAGAGCTCATATATGGTTTAGCATATGGTTTGTACCTTAACTATGTTCTCAGAGAATCAATATAATTTATAAAATTGGTGATCAAGCAATTTAATAAATCAAATTATTACAATAAACACAATGAATGAAACAAGATAAAATTAAATCAATTAAGCAACAATCCCATTAACAAAGATTATCGAGGAGGGCTACATCTTCACACTAGAAAAAGAAAATCAGTTCATGCTAAAAAGAAAAAGAACAATCTTCAAAATATGCATGATGTGAAACTTGAAATCTCTCTCTTGCTCCCTTGGAAAACTCTTCTCCAAAAATTCTCCTCTAAAATCCCTTTTGCTTGGATGTCTTAAACTCCTTTTATTGGTCTTTGCATGTTGATGCTATGCATGTCGCATGCCATGGGAGAATTAGTGTGCCAATGATTCTTTCTCATCAAGATCAACCTCTAAGCCCTCGATGATGTGCAAAAGACAAGAAAGTTCCTAACTTGCTTTTAAGTAGAAACTATGAAGCTAAATAGGTAGCAAGGATCTTCCCTAATTTTGTGAAGAACATCCAAGGGATGTTGATGTAAACTAGTTTCACTAGTGCTAGACTGAGCAACAATAGTCGAAAGTGATGGAGCAAAAGTTGATGATGGTACAAACAGACCAATCCAATCAGATAACAAAGTAGGATGAGATAATTTAGTAGGAGGTTGTTTGAAAGGTCATAAGATAGATGCCCTAGCAAGGAAAGGACAAGGAAGGGCAACCAAATGTTCCCAAAGTAGCTAGTGATCACATGACTAAGAGGATAACTCCAAGGAGGAAGAGGTCTCCAACATGATGGGAGATGAATCACTTGGCCTAGTGTCTACCTCTGACCATAGTGATACAAAACCAGTGTGATCTTGCTACTTGTCTAGATGCACCATAGAAGATAACCCTAATGGTAGCCACCCTTAAAATAATGTCCATGGTAGTATTTTGGTCAACACCAAGACATCACTACCTACTTGCTTGCTCACAAGAGATAATCTAAGTGCACAAACGAAAGCCTATCTTGACTTTGCTACCTCTATAGTGAGAAGATTCTACAATAGCGTCTAACCCCACTACACAACAAGGCCATTAACTTGAACAAAGATCCATTGATTCCATTGCATGACTCTCCCGGTACTCCTTTTTTAATCACCTCTCACACTTTGGGTGGAGGCCCTTACACAAGAACCTCCTTAGGATAAAAGCATAAGCAAAAGGGTCTATAAAAGAAGTGTACGAAATGAAAGTAGCCCTAGAATCACCTCGGTACATGTTCCCCATTAACATAGAGAATGCCGACATGACTCTAAACTCAACGAGCTTGCTACAACCATGTCTCCCCCTAGAGGCTCTTACATCTTCAAGGACTGGGTAGTAAGTGACTTCAAAGGAGTGGTAGCAATGGCCATGGTTATAACAACAACAACATTAATAGAAGTGAGGCTCTTATGCTTCCTTGTCTTCACTATAGCTTTCTTCCTAAACCATTCAATGGTAGATGCTCGACATGGACTTGGTAGCTAGACCCCAAGGACAAAATAATCTACAACAAGCCTTGCATCCTGCCTCTCCTTCCATTGCCTTTCTCACATTTTGACAAGGGAAGGGGCATTATGGTTGTAGATTTGGGGTAATGAGGAACCCCGACTTTCTACTTGCTCAAAGGGTCAATGATCTAAGCATCCCTTAGAGCCTTCTCAAAGCCCCACCACTTATAGCTAATGGGAGACTTGGTGCAACTCATAGAATCTAGAGTCTATTTTATCCTCTAGTATTCATCCATCAGACTACAAGTGGAAGGATAAGAGGGCCACACATTGCTCCACTATAAGAAGATAACCCAGGCATTGATGTACTCCTCGCCTCCCCATGGTGCCATGAAGAAGCGCCTTTTCCATGCTTGGATGAATTTTTCTCTAACATTAAGGTCAAGTCAGTAGCCTAGAAAGATAACAACCTTAGAGTGTTGGTGCCATGTGGTTTCTAGAAGAACTAGAAGAGTGACGTGCTCATCGATCCACCACAAAAGTGCCTCAACTTGTATCATGAACAAGGTCATCTAGATGTTGGATGTAAGCTAGCTAGGAGTCAAGCCCAGGTTGATCAGAACATCCATAACGAGCTATGAGAAGGGGGTTTGTAGGTCAACCATCAAACTCTCCTCAAGAAAAGCAAAGCTAGCCACCATGCAAAGAAGAAGCATGCTCATCAACTTTAGGAGCTAATAACAAATTGCTCTACAATCTCATATTTTTCACGAATGGCATTGACCTTTGTTGGGGTAATATGAATGGGGATTGCTAAGACATCTAGATCTGGCCATTCTAAAAGCATGCCTCTATAACAACCAAAAACTAAGAAGAGGAAAATAAGAACAAATTTCAAAGTAAGGTAAAATTCAAAGTGGATGAAGAAAACTAGAGAGTTTTGTAGCAAACCCTAAGCTTTTCAAGAGCAAAACATGGACAAGCCACAACTACTATTGATGAATGAATGGCACAAAACTAAAAGCTTCTAAGAGAAGCTTCTCTACTTGATATGAATGCTCCAACTTGCAAATTACATATGCAAATCTATATTTTGATGATCAACAAACTCATGGTAAAAAATATTATGAAAAATATTAAATTATAAAAAATATATAGTGCAACAAAGTGAATGTAGGACCATAGTCGAATACCATAGCCACTCGCACCTATCACCTATGCCTCAATTGCATTGTTGTTGCCTACGTAAACCACTTTCAATGTTCTAAAAATTCATGAAGTCACTAGACAACCACAATCGATACCACATTTACTTGTGGGTAGTGCCTACGACCTCATAGCCAAAGCCAAAGGTGCCACCACTCTGCTGTCTACCATAAGGATGAAGAACTACCTAGGAAACCCATGCTGCTTGAGGATACATTTGGTACACAACCAATTACCATAGCTGCTTACGATGTCACCTATGAATGGACAACCAGGTTCTAACCACCGTCAATACCTCATAGTGCCCTCCATATTACCTACAGACCACAGTCGATTGCCACAACCACTTGCCACTTCAATAGTCAAAAAATTCAAATATTCCCTTACATTAAATGAGCCCCATCTACCCCAACTACAAGATTTTAAAAGCACTATAAAATAAGTTAATTTGGGATGTTCGAGAGGTTGTTGCAAGCATTAAGAGAGAAAATATTCTTCATCTACTGAAGCAACAAAGCATTCAAAGCCTTTCAAGCTTCTCAACCTTGAAATCACTTCATTAAAGTTTGTTAACTACTTCTTGAGAAGACTCTCCAGCATTCAAAGCATGCATTAACAATCTTCAAGCCTTCCCTTGTGTAACGACCCTGTGCTCTAGCACATATTGTCCGCTTTGCCTAGTGCATCCTTATGAGGAACCTCAGTGGACACATGGTTTTGTCCCTTCCAATGCACAATGCATCCTTAACAGGAACCTCACCAGCACTTCCAGGCCCATTCCAAGATATCCTCATATCTAGTCAACATAAAGAGGGCCACATTTTGCTTGATGCTCCATCGTAAACCCTCCTAAAATTTTTGGGCTGCCTCTGCAGAGTCTACTTGGGCCCATGGTACGAATCAAGCCAAGGAGCAGAACTGTTCATCATATTCTACCATAGGTCTCCTCCCCTACACTAGTGTCATGAACTTGATCATCCATTTTACTCTCTCACTAGCGGGTACATAATGGCGGAAGAGCATATCTCTAAATTCTTCCTATGTCAAACTAACTCCTACAACTAGCGTGGTCACCCTCTCCGTCTTCCACCAATGTTCGCCCTCTCCCTCTAGCTGACAGACAGCATACAACACCTTGTGCTCCTCTGGACACTGCATATAGGTGAACACCGTCTCCGTCTTGGAGATCCAGTCATCCCTGACCCTGTAGTCACTCTAGCCTCTAAATACTGGAGGCTTCATATTATGGAAGGCCTTCATGTTTAGCCCTGGACCTGGGTGCACCTGTAAAGTCTGGCCCACTTCCACTATCGACTCTGGCACATGAGTCGGCCTCCCAGTGGGTCCAACAATATGAGTAGGCTCATCTGCCGATCTCCACTGAGCCTGTATGAAGTCCTACATTATTTGGGTGAGGTTGGCTACCATTGCTATCATGGCAGCAAACTCTAGTCCGGCTCCTAGTACTGTACCATTGGCCCCTACCAGGCCCTGTATGGTCTCTGGTTGCTGCCTCACCTCAAGTTCCAGAATAACCTCTTCTTCTACCTCATTAGAGGCTGGCCTTGAGCCATTGCCTCTAGCTGGCTGGGTCTGCTCTCTTTGATCATCTCTAATCACTTCATCTATGTATCAAGATTGAGTGGTTTGCCTTGATGGCTCCTCCTCCACCATCGGTGCTTTGCCATTGTCCACTTGCCTCTTGGGTGCCATTACTGCACAATATCACATTCTCAGGTTATATATCTACATAATATTGTATTTCTAAGTCATCACTTGCATAATCATACTTGCTCAAGTTCAATGACTCAAAATGAAAGGTTCATGTTTATAGGCTAAACTAATGCTCCCCCATGTTTCTAAAATATATTAATGCAACCTAAGCATGCCATTACTTAATGATTTGATAGTCATACTTCATACATATACCACCTTGGGTGCATTAGGCTCTAATACCACCTGTAACGCACCTCCTCCCTGGAGTGTTACTAGTGGTAAATTTAGAGAAAATTCTGATAGAGACTCCCCAGATTTATCACCGTTATCCTATATACAATATGCTAAACCACAATAATTATATAACAAATACTCTCAAATATGCAAATATAATATGGCTACCTCCAAGCCTTACTATTTTCTACACAAATTATATAACTACTGCCTCCAAAACACACATCGCCTGGGTGAGGGGGGGAGTCTTGGGCTAAATATGTGAGGCTCGATTGCAAAGGTAGCACCCATTGCATATGGGTGTTAAGATGGGCCCGACATTATGCCGTTATGTGTACGTGTGTGTGAACAAATCCATGCGGTTGGTCGATGAGGAGGTTCCTTGTAAGGATGCCCTAGGGCTAACCAGAATGGACAATATGCTATTATAGCACCCATTTTGGGTGGGTGCAAAACGGACCCGAAAGTGTTGGTGAGATTCCTGTTAAGGATGCACTGTGTGCCGGAAGAGACAACATTGTGAGTTTGTGAAGTTCCACATAAGGATGCATTAGGCAAAGTGAACAATATGTGCTGGAGCTCCAAGTCATTACAGTTGGTATCAGAGCCAACTCCCAACAGTCTGTGGGGGTGTGTGCCATGAGGATATGGCAACCCTAAGGAGGGATGGATGTGATATCCCACATCGCCTGGGTGAGGGAGGGAGTCATGGGATAAATATGTGAGGCTCAATTGCAAAGGTAGCACCCATTGCGTATGATTGTTATGATGAGCCCGTTGCAGCACCGTTGTGTGTATGTGTATGTGGACAAATCTGTGCGGTTGGTCAATGGGTAGGTTCCTTGTAAGGATGCCCTAGGACTGACCAAAGCAAACAATATGCTATGATAGCACCCGTTTTGGGCAGGTGCAGAACGGGCCTGGAAGTGCTAGTAAGGTTCTTATTAAGGATGCACTGTGCACCAAAAGGGACAAAACTGTGAGTTTGGTGAGATAAGGATGCACTGGGCAAAGCGGACAATATGTGTTGGAGTGCCAGGTCGTTACACCTTGAGCCATCAAGAAGCACTCTCAAAAAGTGCAACAATTTACTTTTTCGTTTATATCTGTTTATTGCCTTGAGTTGGTATTGGAGGCCAAACTCAAGAAGAGCAAGCTTGATTATTGGAGTGTGTATCACCATCAGCATAATTAAGTTTTAATTATGCCCCCTTAAGGTTGAATAAAGAAGAGTGCATTGCCACTAAGTTGTTATATACCCCCTTGATCAGGAATCAATAAGGGTGAGGTTGCACTAAGTTGTATTATTTGCTGAGATAGTGGAACCCAAGACACTAAGAAGAGTGCTTAGAAGAGTGGAATAAAGAAGGTATCTCGAACCACTATAAAAATCATTATCTATTGTGTGATTACTTGATTGCTTACATTATTTACTTTATTGAACTACAAAGAGTGTTTTTAATCATTAAAAAAGGGGTTCTTATAGAATTTTATAAACCCAATTTACCTAAGCCTTGCCTAAAGGACTAACAAGTGGTATTAGAGTAGGCTAGAAACATATCTATAAAAATTCATATGGCAAACCCATCATCTTCCTCATATGTATTTGCTGAGGGGCAATCTTTTACTCGGCCGCCCCTATTTGATGGCATAAGTTTTTCCTATTGAAAACTAAGGATAAAAAAGTTCATAATGGCTAGCAATATGGATTCATGGAACACCATAGAAGTGGGAGTAACCATCCTAATAGTGAGCATTAGGGCTTAGACCAAAGATGATATAACAAATGTCCAAAACAATGCGAAGGCAATGAACTCTTTGCTTCATTCCTTATCAACAATCAAATTTGATCGAGTTTCATCATACACCACATCAAAAAAATTTTTAGATAAGTTGGTGTCTATATATGAAGGTTCTTCCAAAGTTAAGGGAACTAAGAGGAACATCCTTATAGGAGAGTTAGAAATTTTTAAGATGAAAGAAGGAGAAAGTAACTCTGAGATGTATGCAAGATTTTCTAAAATAACTAACGCTCTCAAAGGTTTAGAGAGAGAAAATCTCCAATTCTAAATAGATCATGAAGATTCTAAGAGCACTCCCTGAATCATGGAATTAGAAGAATATCGCGATTGAAAAAGCCAAGTACCTAAATACATTAAAGGTAAATGATCTACTTACACTAATGTCCCATGAATTGGTTAAAAGCAAAAGAGAAGAGCTAGTTAAACAAAGAAAAACAATGACTCTCAAGACAACAAAGGAAAGTAGCAGTGAGTCAACCGAACAAACAGAAGATGAAGTTTCTATGCTAGCAAGAAAATTTAGAAAGTTTGTAAGAAACAACAGAGGTAGCAATTCAATAAGATAGCCTCGAAATGATGAGAAGAAGAAAATAGAAAGAAAAAGAAACTTACCCAAATTTTATAATGTGGAGGCTTTGGAAACATGATGTTATGTGTCCAAACGAAGAGAGATTAGATGTCAACAAAACTGAGGATAGAAGAGAAAAGAATATAGAAGAAAAGGAATTTAAAAGGCCATCAAATAATCAAGCAAGAGGCATGTCAGAGATGAGCCTTCTAGTACAAGCTCAAGTGAAAGAGAGGATAAGGAGATAGGAAAAATGGCAAGAATATGTTGCATGGCTCAAATGGAGAATTAGTCCTCAAGCCAGAACTCCACCAAGGATCAAATAGAAAAGAACATCAATGACTTGGAAGCTTAGATAAATTCTTATTATTCCTATAGTTCTAATTCTTCAAGCTCCACCAATAATTGTAGCAAATGTAACTAGCTTGATGAGCTACAATAATCATATGACTATCTCTTCAATGAGTTTGAGACACTTGGATAAAAATTCACCTAAAAGAAGAGACATTTTGATGCCATTGTTAAAGTCCATACTATCCTGGTTGAAAGAAACCATTCTCTACAAAAGAAAGTTGATAATCTAAAGATATAGATAGAAATATTAAATAGCATGTTGAACAAATTCTCCAACTCGGGACAATCAATAACGAAGTTCCTATGCATGACAAGACAAAAGAGTAAAAAGGTACTTGAATGTGAAAAATCGAATGGTGATAAGCCACAAGAAAATAAAAAATTCAATGGGTGGTCCAAGGGTGTGAACCTCACTGAAAAGAGAGAAAATTGTTCCCATATTGGAAGATTTATAGGTCACTCTTGGGTAGAAAAACCAAAGGCATATTTGGTAAGTGAATTTTATTCACTTATATCATATCTATTTAAGCTAACTTTTGGTTTGTTCTTGAGTTTTTCTTGGTGAATTTGTGATGTTTATGTTGGTATTTGGTTGTAGGGACATGAATGCACAAATGAGGAAAAAAACATGGAAGACATCAATGAGATAAAGGGAGTAGAACAATGGAGTTTGCATGATAAACAAGTTGCTGGAAAATGAAGAACAAAAATGGAAGCAACCAGATGCCGCGGCATCCAAACTAGATGTCATGACACTCAAAATGTGTGGATCACAATATGACAAACAAAAGTTTAATGTCATAGCATCCAACCTAGACATTGCAACATCAAGTGCAATGAAAGTTCAATATTGGTATGCAGCAATCTGACGTCGTGACATCCAAATTAGATGTTGTGGCATTCAACTTGAGGGAGGTTCAAACATTGGCAAACAGTAATTTGATGTCACAACATCCAAATTATATACCGTGGCATTCAACATTGGCAAATAGAAATTTGATGTCATGGCATCTAAATCAAATGTTGCATCATCTTAAGTGATGAAGGCTAAGCTTTTGGCAACTAGACAGTGAGTGTCGCAGCATCAAAATCAGATGTCGTGGCATTTATGTAGTGTAGTGTAGCATTTGTAAACATCTCTTAACCCTCATGTGTGTGCTATATAAAGGTGTTTTTGAGAGAGGTTAGGGGGCTCATTTTGGAGGCTTTGAGTGAGGTTTTTGGAGACTTGAGAGAGGAGAAAAGAGAGGGTTTTCTGAGAGCCTTTTGGGAGGAAGAAGCTTTAAGTTGGAATCCAAAGCCAAGCATCATTGGGAAGAGTTTGCTACCACTCCAATCTTTACTTCTTTTGTATTTTCCATCTTATTTATCATTTATATCTTGGATTAAAGTTAGGATTCGAATTTGAAGAATGTTGTATGAATGTTATATGGATTTTTATTCAATCATGAGTAGCTAAACTCTTCCTTCTAGAGGGGAGATGGATCTTGTGCTAACATTATGGTGTGATTAATGAGTTATGTGATTGAGAGTTCTTATTGGTTTATTTATTATGATTTGTTCTTAATGCTTTCAATTTACTGGTCATTTATTAGATGAATGTATATTTGGACTTTGACACTCGGGAGAGGTAATCTTGAATACGATCTAGGCATCTTAACATGAGACTCTAAATGACTCAGGAGAGCTTTTAGGTGTTGTGAAATCATTTAAAAGAATTATAGAGTATAATGCATTCTTTATATTCTAATTTTTATAGGGATATCAAAATTGGAAATTTGAGAATAGATACTTAGCTCGACACTTAGGAGAGGCAGTTGAGTGAATTAGCATTTTTTATTTATAAACCAATAGAATGATCAATGTATAATGAGTTAAGAGAACCATTATTGAAGCATAAGTGAAATCAATCCTCTAGAGCTTCTTTACCTTGATTTCTTCCCAACAAAAGCCTGTCTATTTCTATTTCTTACTTAAATTCTTGTTATTTGATTTTCCAAATAAAATCAAGATTATTTACTATGATAGCTAGTGATTAATTGAAATTTGCAATCCCTATGGAAATTATAAGTTTCTTACAATTATACTACAAAACTTGACACCATATGATTGCGGTAGTATTGCAGCGAACAATATCATGCACTAAATAGAATTTCTAGTAAATGTCATTTCTGCAATAAAGAAGGACATAAAATATATGATTTCTATACATGAAAGTTGCAGAGAAAAGGTGCAGGATTGAGATGGAAAACCAAAGAAAGTACACAATCCTCCCTCACACACACATTCACTAACAAAAATTGATTCACTACTTGGGTACCAAAGAGGTGAAAAGAATGTGTTTGTTTCGAAATTGCAAGCCTCAAAGCTATCAAAGGAACACCTAGTCCATGCATAATAAATGTTCAAAGCATGTGACCTGGAACAAAGTTCTCTTTAAGGATTTGAACCCAATCAATAAAAGTATAGCTTCATTTTACAATAATGATAAAGGCTTCATCAAGGTTAAAGATAAATTTTATAATTTATACAATACATGCATCAAAGATGTTTTATATGTTAATGGTCTCAAGCATAACTTGTTAAGCATTAGCCAATTATGTGATAGAGGTCATGAAGGTGTGTTTGAATCATCTAGATGCAATGTATTCGATGCTAATGATGAGCTATTATTTAATGAAAAAATGCATGAGAATATTTCTTTGGTTCAAATAGATGAAATCATAGGAAATGGCCAATTGCAGTCAATGATGACCTATGGTTGTGTCACAAGAGAATAGGTCACATCAACATCTCAAATGTTAAGTCACTATGGAAGAAAAACTTAGCAAATGGTCTAATGAGGTTGAAATATGACAAGGATCAAATTTGCAATGCTTGTCAAATGTCAAAATAGACTAAAATATCTTTGTTACCCAAGAATGCAATGTCCACATCTAAACCACTAGAGTCATTACACATGGTTTTGTTTGGGCCATTTGACATCTTGAGTCTTGGTGGAAAAGATATTTATATGTCATTATGAATGATTACTCTTGATTCACATGGGTAATCCTATTGGCAAAAAAGGATGAAACATTCTTTATGTTTTCCACTTTTTCAAAGCTTGTCCAAAATTAGAAGCAACTATTTATTGTTTCAATTAAAAGTAACCATGGCTGTGAATTTGAAAACAAAAAAATTGTTGAATTTTACAAAGATAAAGGAATTCACCATAGCTTCTCATCTCCTAGAACTCCATAGTAGAATGGAGTTATAGAAAGAAAGAATAAGACAATACAAGAGATGGCAAGGACTATGTTAAATAAAAGTAAATTGTCTAAAGGATTTTGGGGAAAAGCAGTTAGCACTGCTTGTCATCTAGTAAACAAAGTTACCATTAAAGCAATTTAGAAGAAAACTCCCTATGAGCTTTAGAAAGAAAGAAAACCAAACATATCTTATTTCCATTATTTGGTTGTGTATGTTATGTGCTAAATAATAGGAAGGATAACCTTGGGAATTATGATCCAAAAAATGATTAAGCTATCTTCTTTGGTTACTCTTCTAATAGCAAAACATTTAGACTTTTCAATAAGAAACTCAAGTTGAAGAATCTATGCATGTAACATTTGATGATTTTGAATTAACCCCAAAGAAGGAGTTTGATAGTTATGAAGATGAAACCACAAAGAAGATGAAGAAGCAACAACTAGAAAACTAAGGGGGAGAAGGAACTTCAAAGCAGAATGAGGGTTAAATTTTAGACAATGAAAAGAAGGTAAGTGAATGTAATGTTTTCTTCCAACATCCAATTGATTTGAAGTTCATGCATGCCTATCCTAGAGATTATAGATGATATCGAAGATGGTGTTAGAACAAGAAAATCCATGCATAATATCTATGGGCATTTTTCTTTTATCTCTATTATTGAGTGCACTTGCATTAATCAAGCTCTCAATGATGAAAACAGGATTATTGCCATGCAAGAGGAGCTAAATCAATTTAAAAGAAACAAAGTTTGGAATTTAGTTCAAAGATCCAAGCATGTGGATGTAATTAGAACCAAATGGGCCTTTAGGAATAAGTTAGATAGAAGTGGGTCTTGTTGTAAGAAATAGAGCAAGGTTAGTGGCTAAGGGGGATTCCTAAGAAGTGGGAATTGATTTTGAAGAATTCTATGCCCTTATAGCAGGATTAGAAGCCATTAGGAGTTACTTGCATTTGCATCCCATATGAACTTTAAACTATTTCTAATGGATGTCAAAAGTGCATTCCTTAATGGTTATCTAAATTCGAAAGTATATGTAGAGCAACCTCCTAAATTTCAATTAGATGATGAACCAAATCATGTTTATCTACTTACCAAAGCATTGTAGGGATTGAGGCAAGCTCTAAGAGCTTGGTATGAAAGATTGAGTAAGTTTCATAATGGTCATAAGTTCAAGAGAGGAAAGTTTCATGGTCCATTATTGTTGCAGATTTTCCTGAATGCAAATGCATGTGTCATCAACAAGTAATAAAGAGTGAGTAAGATATCATTCACACGAGGATGTATATATGCCAATTACCAACTACTCTAACTCTGAATCTTGTTTGAAAGATTGGAATGTGGTAATAAAGTGTAAACAAAAGATCTAAATTAATAAAATTTGGCAATGATGTGGGTTTGGACAGATAAAAAGAGACAATGATTAAAACTTCTAAGGGTTTCCGAATTTATCGGATTAATCATGTTTAGTTTCATCAATTTTAACAATCAATGTTCTCTCTTATGTTGACAATGAGTTTCTCTTGATTAATTACTATTCTTTCTCAAGTCATAACAACCTATCTCAATTAGCTAATTTCCTATATCTTTGTGAAAATCACAAACCAATCAAGATGCATTGAGATCAAGAAACTCATAATGTTGCATAAGCTTCATAGATATCTCTATCATCATGATAATCTTATGGTGGTTAATCATGGTGTAATTCAATTATCACTACTCAGCCTCAAATCAAATTGGATATCATGTTGAAAGGTCTAGCATTCTTTCACAAGCATTAAAATTGGATTAAACACTGAGTATAGATAATGAAAAAACAAAGAAATGCATTAAACATAATGAAACCAAATAATCATTATTTGTCTACATTGTTCCCCTAGATTAAAGTGCTTATCTCATAATGGAATCAAGGAAAATAATACACATTGTCTTAAACATGATTAACAAAGGGAAATGACTAAAAAAGAATAAAGAAAGATCAAGAGATAAGCTTCTCCATGTAGTATTCTCTACACTTTACTCTCTCATCAGCTTCCTCTTCCTTTGCAAAAAGATTCCACTTTTTATCTTATGTAGTTGCTTCCTTCTCTTATTTTCTAGCCTCCATCCCTAGCCAAAAAGTCCCCAAAGACATGAAAAAAATATCCTTTTATATCACCTCCATTAGGGTTTAGCCTCATTGTGCAAGTCAAGTAAGATCCCCAAATTCCAAAACGTTGTCTCTAGCATAGTGCCACAGCATAGGAATTTAGTGTCAGGACATTAACTCTCTACCTTTTTGGAATTCTACATATATCAGGTACAGTGCGGTGGCACTAAGATATCTGTCAACTAAAAATTAGCACATACAGGTTTAGTGTCACAATATTAATTGTCTATCTTGACATTTTTTCATGTTGTGCTGTGGCATAGGATTTTAGCACCATGGCACAAACTTGCTACCTTGGAAAATCTTTATGCATTATGTTTGGTGTCGCGGTATATAAATTCTGTGCTGCAACACTAAACTTTTGTCCATCATTTTTTGTTTCTCCTTCACTTCATTACATGTCTTTTTCTCTTGTTGTTAATTCTTCATGTTTCTATCACCTCTCCTACATCCATGTCCCTAGAAGTAAACACAATCAACAATACTTTAAATCAACTAAACACAACTCCTAAATGAACCAAAAGTTAGTTAAAAAAATATAGTATAAGTGAATAAAATTCACTTATCAAATACCCCCAAACTTAACTTTTTGCTAATCCTTGAGAAAAACAAAACAAAACAAAACAAAGCCTATGATTCCACAAAAAAAAAATTTCTTTAGAAAAATAGAAAAACCAAATTAATAGTTGGATTTAGTTTATAGAGATCTCAAAATGACATCACATGTATGTAACCTTAGAGAAAATTTTAAACCATATTACATATCTAGAACTTCAACTCAAGCATTGTTGTAGTTTACTCTTGATTCCCTGCATGTGTGCATTAGATGTAGCCAATGTCATTTATTCACTCGAGACTTGAATAGATGTTGGCGATTGAAAGAATCTGTCAAGCCACTCCACAAGTTCATCTTTCTCATCATTCTCCACTAATTTTAAAAACTTATCATTAAGAATCATTAGGTCTTACTAGGTTTGTAGCAGGGCCTTAGGTCTAGTTAACAAGAAAAAGAGTAAGGATTCACAAAGTAAGAGATCATAATATGTTCCACACGGAAGTTCACTCTCTTGACTTATTGTCTAGTGTTCTCTTTATTTTATGGGTTGTGTTACTACCATACCCCTAAACTTATTTTCCTTGGAGTTCTTTGGGATGTGATACCCCTAATTAGGTAGAAATCCTTAATAATTCTTTTCTTTTTATCCCTTTTCTTTATTTTGGCATTCTTCTTTTGAATACCCTCAAAATTATTTTTCTTTTGATATCTTATACTTATCTAACAACCATGTGTATCAAATATGTCTCTTAATGAATCAAACATGATTTTTCAATCATAGGGGACTTGGATTAAGAGACATGATTTTTCAATCGTAGGGGACTTGGATGACAAAGCTTTAAGAAGGAAAAGTCTAATGGTGTTCTTTCATATACTTTGCATATGCCATTCTTTTCGTTGAAGCTCAATGGGAATACTAGCGAAAATGATATACTAGGTTAAATGCAAAGGCTCAAACTGACCAAAGAATGCCTAAATTATTTTCTCAATGATTTATTATTAAAATTTTGCTTTAAATAATGATTAAAAAAACTTCTAAAGTCTCACTAAATTAAGTTCATATAGTTATCTAACTCTTTTCTTAGTATGCAAGTAAATTAACAGCATAGCTAAGTGTTCAAGTGAGTGAGGAATCTTAAGTGTAGCCCAACCCTTGCTTAAGTGAAGTTCACTGACTAAGAATGAATCTTTCATTTTCCAAAATTTTATGTGCAATGTATCATATTCTTATTACAAAATGAAACTTCTCAAATACACTTTGACAATACAAGAGCACCCATCCCATAGCTATGTTGTGCACAAGGAACATCCCCTCCTTGGAAAAAATACATGTTACACTCATTACATATAGGATATAAGCCCTCAACCCCTCAAGCACCGACTTGAGTATTATAATGTATTCCCAATATTTGTTGCCCCATACAACCAAACAAAACCCAAGTACATAATGAACCATACACTACTATAAGGAAACAACACAAAGTAAAATGCATATACAAAGTAGAGGCTATACGTACCACATAGCCATTCACGTTCCCTCTGAAACTGAACTGCGCTCCCTCTGAGTGTCTTGAAACCTTGGAGGCAATGCAATGGAATAATAGAAAGAAAGGGTAGGACAACTTGAAGAGCAACTTGCAACGTTGCTTGCTGCTCCAGAAGCGTCAACGTCCAAGGCTTCAATGGATTTTGAGGCGGAGTTGGGGGCTCTGGGCGCAAGGCTAGACTCAGTT
>JAYJMB010009678.1:0-50064 GCA_036873735.1 Pouteria campechiana
TACCGCCCGCCCCCCCCCCCCCCCCCCCCTCCTCTCCTTTTTACCTCTCTCTCTCTCTCTCTCTCTCTCTCTCTCTCTCTTCAACTTTCTTCTGCCCTTTCATATCTATCCAAACACTTTGTTAGATAAAAATTGATACCGGTGGTTAGGTTAACCTAATGTTATTGATAATTTTCTTCAATTTGTTGAAAAATTGAATATTTTGACAAGTGTTGGTATTGGGAATTTGATCTAATCGAATGAAATTAAAAAGAAGGCATAAAACCAGAAAAAAAAGAATAGGGTTAACCATAATAACATTATACTTAAGTTAACAAGCGTTTGTCTTTTTCTATTTGTCTATTCTCCCTATCATGAGAACATAGAATCACAGGTTGACTCTGTGCTGGCCAAGATCATGAGAAAAATAGGAGCAGTATAGGGAAACCTTAACGGGCACTTATTTTGCGTCAGGAATTTCGCCTTGCGTAGAGATTCACAACGCATGAGACTTGGCATTAGTACGTAGGTGACTCTATGCAAGTCCCACGCGAGTGTAAGGGTGCCAACTGATTCCAGAAGATTTGTGGGGCTGCATGGAGGGCACTCTTCGTGTAGGGCATGCCCAATCCCAGAAGAGGCTTAGGCTTTCCTTTCAAGTTTTCCACTAAGGTGTAAAACTGATCATGATATTTAACTTGTGTTTTGGTCAAATACATTTTTCCCATGATAGCGTGCGATATCGTTAAACCTCAAATAATTACATTTTAATAATTCCGTTGTGTTCTGGTTTCATTAGCCAGGATTCTTCTCTTTGACCATAATGATAAGGGTCAATCTATGACCAGTGTTACGCAGTACGATTTGAATGGTGAAGATGATGATATCAAACATGGACATGGGCTTGCACGTGATCAGCGTGCGGACGGCATAATTTTTGGATGTTAATTTGGATGGTGGTAGGCACGTGATCAGATGATCCACGTGCTATCAGATTGGCAGGATGGTCCAGATGGATTGGCCACATGGGCGGGCATAATCCAATCCTCACATATTTACTCTTCACATCGATAAATCAAAATCTACATTTCATAAATCTATTTATTGCAATCGATCGATTATTAAGTAGATAAAATTGATTAATATATCAAACTGACAAGAAATGGGTTTATAAAAGATGTGAATCCTTATCGTTAATCCAGACTTAAATCTGAATTTTTAACCCAACTTATTTGCACCCCTGTGATCCATCTAACATTCTTCCTACCAATGTGGTAATTTCACATGTCACAATTATTTCTATTGACTTGATGAATGGAACTAGGCGGATGATCCATTTGAGAATAATCATAATGTTGCAGAGAGCGTAGAGAAAGCTTAGAACTAGAGTAACCTAGGTTCCTATCTTCCATTGCCATTGCAAATTATGAGAGATTGAGGGCTGAGATTAAATACAACACAACGGGGTTCCATAATTTAGCATCAGAGCCAAGATCAAGGCTCTTGGGCAGCTCATCAACCGACTCTGACGGAACCAAGCTGCTGATTGTGGCCTATATGCGCGAGGACGCCAGGCAGCAGCAACCATCAGCAACTCCAGCTGGCTGGCAGCATTTGATGGGACCATCTTCATCTAATTGGGTTTATTGATAAGCCAAAGATCTGCCACAAACAACACTCAAGATCCTTCCATTAACCATTTATTGATGGGGGCACAGATCTAAGATTTCAATATTCTAACAAAGTTTGATGCTTAGGAATAAGTGGGATGGAGTCCATAATCCATTGGCTAAAAAAAAATATTCTCAAACACCAATCATATCCTCCCTAATCAATTGGCAGCAATTCATCCTGGCAATGCAATTCATGTTGGTTCATGGGCTACGGAAGCACAAAGTTTCGGCACGACTAACATAGGACCAATCTCATTTTCCTGTGGATGCAATGCAATAACATATACCTGGCAATGTAAAAGCAGGAACATTCAAACACCGCAATGGAACCAGTTCTGGCTGAGTGAACGGTCAATATTAATACAGTGAAGACACAGCTAAGATGAAATTAGCCAATCTATGAAGCTTTAAGGAATGATCAACCCGCTTCTTGCTCAAACTCTTCGCCATCAGACTCCTCCACATTGTCACCATCACCATCATCATCATCAGCATCAGCATCAAAGTCTTCTTTATCATTATCAAGAGTCATTTTTCCAATGACAACTATGTTGTTATTTATACTCTTTATTTCATTATACTGCAAGAGGGAAGAAAAACAGGGTGAAAAAAGGCATGTGCCAGACAAGATGATGCTAGTAAGAGGGGGCTTCTTAAATGACATGCATAAAGCTCTACAAGTTCTAAATAAATTCATTATCAAAATGTAAGGCACGAACAAGATCTAAATTCCCCATCAATTTCTTGCTTCACTGAACATCATGACAGATAAATGCACAGAGCTAAATAGAGATCCCCATCAATTTCTTGCTTTACCGAACTTCGTGACAAATAAAGGCATATAATAGAGACTGCTCACATAGAAGATGAAGTAAGAAGAAGAAGATCCCTGTAAACAGTAATTAACATGGTTGGTTGTTTAGTAGAGCCCTCATGACATGTGAAAGCAAAGCATATGTTCTTCTAGTGTTTGCAGGTTCCTGTTCATATACTTCTTACTCAGTACATATTTGGTTGAGCTTATATGTTTGTCGAGGTAGCCTTTTATTCCACTTTCTCTCTTGTTTGGGCTGGCTGGACTAAGCAATTGGGAGTTTTAGCTGATAATTTTGTCATTTGAAATGCCTGAGAGTCTGCTTTGCTGTTAGCTACCCTATTTACATGACAGAAAGCTTAAGGCTGGTCCCAGCATAAATCAGATGTCCTTTCAATAATCCCATCCACCCTCTGAGGGCATTGCCAAGCATTAAGCTGACAAAAATCAATCTTGTAAGCCCATACACACCAGCAAATGCGAAAAATTGTAGCTTAAAGATCATTTGTAGCCTACAAGACATTAACGCCTCTACAAAATCAAAACCACTAGTCCTGGGCTCCCAGCAAGGCCAGATAACCTCAGTTTTGACTTTCCATTGGCAATCCATCATATAAGTGCTATGGATTAAGAATTCCACCTTGAATTCACATCCATACAGCTGTGCTTGAATTACCTATTAAACATAGTTTGAACAAATCAACAGCAACAAATTCAGTAATATGTTTCACCAAAACATTTTTCTTATGTGCCCTAAAACATCAAGATGCATGATGTATTTAAAAAGTCAAAAATCATGATGAAAGTTGTGGTGAAGTTCAATATTAGTTGTCACCTACTAATCTGACATAACCCTTTTCACTTGTCGAGAGGACAAGATTCCTACTGACACCATGAAATATCTTATTCCCTCATGAACATCATTTACGCTTGATGTATATGATAACTAAAAAGACAACCATTTTGCCTTCATGTCCATGCTTTACAAGATGGAGCAACGGAAACATAGTTTAAATTTGAGAGGTTGTGTACTCTTCCCATAGTAAATTTGAGAGGTTGTACTCTTCCCATAATGGCTAGATTTAAGGCCTAGGAAATTTCAAATATTTAAATTTTCACTATTGTAAAATTTCGATAATTTTTCCTGTATGACATAAAGTAAAATTGAATTTTTGAGAAATTTTATTATAAAAAAATAGTAAAAATGGATAGAAAATACATATTAATGTGAGGATAATGAGGACATACATTAATCAATGATTTATAGGTGAAAAAAAATCGAAAATTGCATATGGAAAGCTGAAAAATCAAGTTGCTGGTAATTTCTGGCAAATTTTGTAATTTTCGGCAAATTTTGGTTAAAATCGAATTTAATTGAGAAACAAGTAATAAAATTATGCAAAGATTATATTTAATAGATGAATAATTAATTTGGACATATGATTTATTAAATGAATGACTTATAGGTGCCAAAGATGAGAAGTATATAGGATTTTGAAAATCCAAGATAAGCGCATGTGTATGGAATTAAATGGGAGCATGGACTACCAATATATAAACAATATAAAATCCCATTGCAATACCCGTCCCCATCCTCTCTCAACGTGAAAGCCTCTATTTATGACCTCTTCAACGTGAGTTCTTTTCCCCACCATCCCAATTTTCTATTTTGATAGATTTTGCTTCAAGAGATCACTAGCAAATGATGATTTAAGTGATTAGCAGCCCTAAGCTTCAAATTTCTTATAGAATAAAGATATGGCAACTACCAAATCTCAATGCCCTGTTGCTGATTAGTGGGACCCACTACAAAAACTTGGAGATTAAGGTAAGAGCTTAATTTAATTTTCATGTTGAAGATATTTAGGGACAAATTCCATGTAAAACCATGTAGAAAATTGATGAAAATTGAAATCGTAATTCAATGGGGTTGCTGGAATTTTAATGAGGATAAAAAGGGGTTATAATTAAGGTGCCTAATCCCAGATTAATAATTGATTTATTTTAGCTATGGGTCAGCAATAAACAATATGAAAACAAGCTGTAGAAATGGTAGTTTAAGGATGATTGTACCTTGTTGTCCATGTTGATTAGGGGCTAAAAAATTTAGAATGTAAGGTAATTAGGCCAATTTCTAAACGGTTACAACCGATTTAATTACCATCATAATATGATAGCAATTGAGCTTAAACAGTTAATGCATCTAAGGTAAATTAAATAGGTAGTTAGGTGATGCATTCATTGTATTTTGGAATGCAATTTAATGCAAAATTTGCATTGAATAGGCTGTGATTTTGTGAGAGAATTAAGGCACCATTAAAGGGTGTATATGGGAGCTAAAGGGCAGTGCAAATTAATTAGTATCATAAGGTAAGCAGGTGTTTTTCTTAACTTCAATTTGGTGCATTGAATTGATTGCAAATTGGGCAATTATTTTCTAAACTTTTTGGTACATGAGTCATATTGTTTTAAGTATGCATTATACACCCCATGTAATCATGATTAATGTATTGTATTAGCATGAATTAATTGCAATATATAAAATATGCAAAATCAGATGAAAAATGGCAAATTCGTATGAACAGTGCACTGACAGAAAACCTTACCAAGTACCTCTCTTGAGGTTAATTAAAAACTAATTTAATGATGTTATTTTGTAAAAATAAAAATATGGGGTTAAAATAGATATAACTGAATACCAGCATACCAAATTTCATGAACAAATTCCACCGTTTGACCCCTTAAGAAAATCTGAACATTAAATACTCTAAAATTGAAATGCTAATAGCATCCCACCCTTTTGAATTTTTGTTTTATTTTTAATCTTCTCATTTTGACTTAATTTAAGCTAAAATTTTTACACAAATTATATTATATTAAGGTGAATTAAAGAAAAATTTTGAGTGGCAACAGAGACATAGAATTTCGTCTAAAATTTTTTATCTATATTTTCATATTTTATTTTTTAAATTACTCGATTTACATTACTTTGACCTGAAATTTGAATCAGATATTTTTCATATTATTAGGAATCTACAGAAAAATTGACAGGTTAAGTGGAGATTTATAAATTAGAAAATAAAAATTTTATTTTAGAATTTGTGTATATGTATTTTACGCTCTCGGGAATACCAGTAAATTCTAGTTTTAGCGCTTGGTTGGCGCGAAGCCCAGTGTGGTTCATATATACATTTTATGATGGTCGTGGGGTCAACCTATGTCAGCCATATAGCGATGAGTGGCCTGGTTGGTCAATAGGCGGTTGTGTGGGAAGCCACCATGGCCGAGCATTGCTTTTGGCCTGAATGACCTGATTATTATGATTTACTTGAGTAGCTTATGTAGGCATGTTTATGGAGAACTGATACTCTTGTGAGGCGATGAGGGTGGGGCGCCACTGAATACAGTAGTATGGCTGTATTGGCCTGGTAGGCTTCCAGCCAGGAGTGCCGAGATAGACTTGATGCGCTGAAGAGTGAAAATGTATTGTTTTGATTTGCGTGCCTCCCGGGGAGGAGTGTGTAGATGATAGTAAAGCAGTTTACTGGCATAGGAAGTGACCGTGTAATATAAATTGATAAATAGAAAGGGCAATATGACTTATTTGTATTCGAGCCGGTATTATGTATACGATATCATTATGAGTATGTGTATAAAATAATTAATAAAATGTTAACATTAAAATTTTAATGAACCTGGACATTGACTAATTGTGATATCCTGCATATAACATGACATGTTTTGCTTGTTTGTATCATTGTTTATTGCTCTATTTGCCATCATTTATTACATTATTTACAGTAATGTTCTTCAATTTACCTGCTTATTTAGTTTTGCCTAGACTCACACTTTTATTTAAAGTTT
The DNA here is from genome assembly GCA_036873735.1 of Pouteria campechiana. Lineage (NCBI taxonomy): Eukaryota > Viridiplantae > Streptophyta > Magnoliopsida > Ericales > Sapotaceae > Pouteria > Pouteria campechiana. The sequence goes on from JAYJMB010009678.1 coordinate 6,331, forward strand.
TAGTGAACAGGCCAAAGGACGAAGCCTAATAGGGTGTTTGGTCTCGTGACAAGGTTAGGCTGTGACACCATTAGAGGCTTTATTTCTTTTCATGACATATGATGATATATATTATTGTATAGATTTTGAATATATATTAGACATGTACCATTATTTAGTAGTACAATATATCATTTTATGGTGCGAATGTATATGATTTGACAGCTAGGATATAATGTCCCCCGATCTTGGTCTGTGAGGGGTGATGTGTGTTATGGAGGTGGCAATTATAAATTATGTACAGGAAATGATAGGGCTTAGAGGCGGCTATATTACATTTGCATATTTGAGGGTATTTGTTATGTAATTATTATGGTTTAGCATGTTATATACAGGACAACGGTGGTAGATCAGGGGACGCTCTGTCAAAATTTTCTCTCAATTTACCACTAGGGATGCTTCAGGAGGAGGGGCGTTACACTAGAGAAATGCCAAATGTCAACACATTGATATAAGTGATCTCCAAAATAGACAATCCCATTTTTCTGTTTTAGTTGCAAATAGACCGCCAGGCCAAGCCAAAAAATCCTCCCATCCACAAGAGTCTATTGCACAACACTCACAACTTTGTCTTTCAATGAATAAAATAAAAAAAAGCCACATACAATGTTGATATTATTGCATCAAAAGATCCTTGACTTTTTGGGCAGAATGAGAAATGAATCCAATAAATCATATTTTATACTTAAAAGGAGTGGGTTTCATTCTGCACTGTACTCATTCTAGACCAATGTCTGCTTGAGTGATGCAGTCATGAAACGCAAGAAGCTGTGGTTCAATCCAACAGAGGCCTATACAGGGTCCAGCAATGTTTTTTCCTCTTCTCAAGTTAAGGTCAACGTTGATTTTAAGGTTGAAGAAGTAAGGCAGAAAGGAGAACAGGGGTAATCACACCCCTTCTAAGGGTAGGGTGACCGACCCACTCTGGCAACACCGGCCCAATGCACCAACCAGTAATTTTAATCTGCCCTGTAGACTTTTTAGCCTCTGGGTCACCCCTTCTGAATGCCAAACGCATAACCCTGCCAGACCATTTGATTTGAAAAGCACGAGTTCTTCATTTAAGACCGACAATTTCTTTTAATCTGGCCAAGAAATGCTTTTAATGTTTGCATCAGTTTTTTCTCATATTAAACAGTTAGTAGGATTTGAATTGTGTGCATTGAGCTTAATCAAGAGTCTTTTACAGTCGTCCATGAGTAAATCGAGCACCCAGCTGCATGTGCGACCAACAACATTCCGGCAACATCCAAAGCACCAAGCCAGACCGCCCTCACCGCCAAGAAGATGAAATGTCAGAGAAAATCAAGACGATCCGATTTTCGGTAGGCATCCACCATTTCTAAAGCGTGGGAAGATGCCTCGCAAATACCATGGAAAGCCCTAGAGGGCAGCTAATTGAAAGATTCTCTTTATCTGAAAATCTACAGCTTCCTGCATTACCCAAGATTTCGTTTGGGAGAGAGAAAGAGAAGGTAAACCTTGTCTACGAGATTGCATTCATCGAGGCTGAGGAGAAGCTCGTCTTCGGTGGGTTGAGCCCATCGCCATGGCAGCAGAATCGACGATGGAATCAGATTTGCTGATGGAAACTGGGGCACTAGCGCTGGGAACCCTAGCATCTCTCCCCTGATTCTCCCTCACTCGTTCTTGGCCCGGATCGAACAGAGCACTTACCTCCACCTGTGAGATCAGCGCTGATCTGGACTAGACAACAGTGAAATGTGAAAAAAATGTGAAATGTGAAAAAAATATATATTTCGGTAATAAAATTGTAATCTTTCCCACTTTTATGAGAATAAAAGTTATTTTATTTGCTTTCTTACTCAGAGCACTATATATTTCATGATTTAGATGTTGTGTAAGTACTGATATAATTCACTTATAGTCAGAGAATAATTTCAGCCGTCAAAATATCCCAAATCACTGTTTCTTTAGTATAGCCATTTGATTTAGGGGAAAAAAATCTGTAAAGCAATTAAATCATATTTAAAACATTCGATGTGGTTGAATCGTTCTGTAATATAATATAAGCCTTACAAGACATTTAAGCCCCTTTTGCCTTGTTTTCATCAAGGACAACATCAAGCGAGCGCTTTAAATTCCGTGCGACACACATCACATAATCACCAAACCCAGGAAAATCATTGGCATGCAAAGTTGAAGTGAATTTCAACTCGTGAAAAATTGCATTGCATGGTTATGGGATTTGAGACCCCCCGAGAGATGTGGACAAAATGTTGCTAATCGCCATCCAATTAAAGACCACGGATACTTATGAGTATGAAAAGGCATTGTTTACGGCCAAGAAACTCATTATCTAGTTTAGCAGGGTTATAAAAACGGGCACCGGACCGGGCCAGTTGAACAGCCCACCAGTCAGTTTTCCAGTCTGGCCCAATTCAATTCATTAGTAATTTTTATTTTAATATCATTAATAGAATAAATAATGAATTGAAGTAATATAATATTAAAACAAAAAGTCTACAAATATTTAGACTAAAATATATGATTTAGATTTTTTAAAATCATGTTTATATTTATATTTATATTTTTAAAAAACTTCATCCCATTGAATTGGTCGAACCGTAAATCCGACAGAGTTGGTCGATTTTGATATGAATAAAAGCGCCAATATTATCGTAATTCAAAATTCTACTAAGATTATGCACACTCTAAATATTTAACCTAACAAAGATTTTTGTTTTTATTTAAGAGTTATTACGGTTATATTTTCTTCTTTTATTTTTATTTATATTTTATAGTTGCACCTTGACGGATGTTTTTAAAGTATTTGTGAAATTATTAACAACTTATTGCACTAATGTCAACACTACTATCTTCCGTTTAAAAGGCTGTTAATGGCGGTCCAATCCTACACCTTAAAAATAAATATAAATATAATTAACTCTTTATTTAAGTGGATATGCTGATTATTATGTATTAGGTTCAGGTGTTTACCACGGCTGACGGAGGCAGGCACGGGAAGGACCCGTTACGTCGTCCACCAGCAGCCGCTGGACGCGAAGGCTTCCGACGTAGTCACGATGGTAACATGGTAACAGGACCGAGGGCAGCTGATTCCCTCCGGGGGCAAAAACCCAGCTTCCCACATATAAAGGAAGTGCAGCAGCAGCAGCAGCAAAGCCTCCAAACTGCGTGCGGACGGAAGATCCGTCTCTCCCTCTCCTGCCTCATCAATAGCTGCAGTAATGTCGATGCCATCCGAAGGAGTAGGAGGCCAAGACGCTCGCTTGCCTCCCTTCCTTTCTTCCAGCGAGCAGACCGTCTGGGAGGACGCCTCACCTCTCTTGGCCGCGACCTGCAACGGTGAGACTTTCCCCGCCTGCCTCTGCAATATCTCCCTTTTTCCTTTCGAGCTGTCTAGGCCATGATCAAATCGATGCGTGGGGAGTTCCCAAGCTGCTGTTTTTTCTTCTTCTTCTTGGAATCTCATTAGAGAAATGAAAAATTTATCGTTTTCTTTTCAAACATTCGTGGGCGATGGATGGGGATAAGAGATGTTGGTTTCATGAAACCTGCGGCATGGTGTGTTTTCTTCAAGAAATCTCGTTGATGGGTTGGCCTGTGATGGTGAGCGGCGTTGAGTTGCGAAGGTTACTTGTGCATATGGCCTTTTTGCATTCTGAATTTTAACCACCAGTACTTTCCTTTTTCTTTCTGGCTAACCAGTTGAGACACAACTTGATCATCAGATTACTTTATCCCCGGCGCCCATGGTAGAGGATTTGATTGCCAAATACAACCGTCTGGCTGTGGAAATGTATGTTTTATTGTAGTGTTATTGGACAAAGGAAGTATTCAAGTTACCTGGTTGCAGCTCTTGAGTGGTTGGATGCAATGCATTAGACACAGGAGGACATTTACTCAGTTTGTACTGAAAACATTCTTTCTCCAACCCACTAAGGAATAACAACTTGTGTGGTTGTCATCTCTTGTTTGCTTTAGTTGGTCTTATTTGTTCTTTTCCCTTGCCAGACCTTCAAGAGGGAGAGCTTATTCATGGAGAAAATTTTAGCCTTTTTGCTGCTATGTCTGCCTTGGAGGTATGGATTATCTTGAGCAGTGTTTTACTGGATGGTGGCACAATACTACAGTTTGCTCTATCTAAAACTTTGTTTCCAATCAGAAAGGTTTGAATATGTTCTATGCTTTATCGAGATGATGATCTCTTGAACATTTGTAGGGGTGTCCATTTTTGTTGATCAAAATTCCAAACCCTGGACATAAATATGTCTGAGATGTGCAGATATGTTATGTTCTTTTACTGAAGAATGTGTAGCCAGGACATCTGGTTAAATGGCGAGCCACAACACAGTATGTGATAAAAAGATACCTTGGGAAGTATGTATTGAAGGTTCCTATTGTTTTCTTTTGAAGGAAAAAAAAAAAAAAAAGAGACTCTGTAGGATGAGATATAGTGCATTATGCATGTGATTTTAAAATGGAGTCTGGTAGTTTATCATTTGAACCTAGGAGATTTTTTTTATTAATTTATTTATCTTCATATCGACTTTGACTGTTGCTACATTGAAATAGTTTTAATCAGGTATTCAGTTGCATGCTCGAGCTATTTTTCCTGTATGATTTCCTGATATTTGAGATAAACTAGTGAACAAAATTACTGGAATAAATTAATACAATATTTTGAGTTCATACGACATATTCTGAAACAAAATAAGAGCACTTTGCTGCAATTTTTCTTATAATTTTGTTCACAGTGTCATATGCTTACTTGTTTTCCACAAATTTTAGTAGATAATGGATCCGAAGATGGATTCTGGAATGGAAAGTTGTGGTTATCGTTCTGTTGAAGAAGCAATTGAGAATGGTGCTGCTCCCATCCCTCTAAGCTCGGACAGAACTGTTGATACTCAGTGCACGATTGATATAATGGATCACCTTTTAGCATGCGAGGTACTGCCATTGATATGATATGATGAGTTCCTCTACATTTCCTTGTTTTACCATCTCAAAATCCTTATTCTTGGCAGGCAACATGGCACAAGGGTCATTCACTTGCACAAACTGTGTTTTCGTGCATCTATCTTTTGAGGATTGAGAGAACATTGTCACAAGCCTTGTTGCATTCTTACTGTAGAGTTATCCGCTCAACCTGCAATGCTGTCATTTCAGTCGTCTCAGATGCACGTACCCATGAGGTGAGGCTTGCCTGTTGGTTTGTCTTCCATTTAGTTTTTCTGAGTTTGTTATGGACTATATTGGTATTTTCCTCTGTTTTTTGGTCTTCGAGATGTTAATTATGACTGGTCCTCTTATGTTTCATTTTTATGGGTGTATGCAATTATATCTTCTGAACAAACATTCAATATTTTTTGATTGGAGAAGCACATAGAGGTGGTTTTTTGAAAATGTGGACTCTTCACTTTCAATTTTTTAATATTTGTAAATTTCGTAATTATTTTTTCCTTTCTTATTTGATAATCAAATTTTCAATTAGGTTGTTTTCCTCTTCTTGTTTCTTTCTGTAGGAGGGTCTGTCCATAATTCCTCATGGGCTCCCTTTGCAGGATAAGGGATGATGGGAAATGCTTATCAATGATAAATGTGGTGGAAGAAACATCTAATTGGCAATTGACTACTTGGACAGAAAGAAGGGATTAGGAGTGGATGTTATTCCCAAGTAATAAATTTTGTTGGTATGGTAAATTGTGGAGTGGGTGTTTGTGAGAATACCAAAGTGTAAATGGTGATACCATTCCACTTATTTATTAGAGATCATGTGGAAGTGATTATGGGAAAATATGGCCTCAATTTTTAATTTCTTAATTTTATAGTAAATGTCCTTGTTACCTTATACAATTCTAGTGTGTGTTTTGAGTTGTTGTCATAACTTAAGGAGTTTGAATAAGATATTTTATGGTTACTTTTGGTAGGAGGAAGATCTTTTCACCATGGCTTATGGTTTGCCTTTGAAAGGGGAGGGTGATGAGAAATGCTTATCGCTGCTAAATGCCGTGGAAGAAAATCTTTCTCGTCAGTTGCGTGCTTGTAAGGCCCCAGCTTATAAAAAGAAAGTTTTAGAAGGTAGTTTGACATCGCAATCTGTGACTGTTGTTTTTGTTTGAAGAACTAATCTTCTTTTCTTTTTTTTGTCAACGATGATTGCATTTTCTTTTGACTGTGTAAATTAGTATTAAGCCCTCATTCATACTCTCTTGAATTGCTTTTACGGGTGTTACAAAAATGAGCAACAATCTATACTCCTTGATTATGGTTTGAAGTGTTTGGAGGCTATGCATCTTCATAGCAGGGATTGATGCCTTTTCTGGATAATGCCAATCACATTTTGTTGGGCTTAAATTGGTTTCTCATCAATGTCTCATTCTGAGAATCTTAATAGTTGTTCTATTCGCAATGTTACTTATCACCTTATGATGGATGCTATGGATTTCATAAGTCTTAGAATGTTTTACTGCTTTCTATTTTTTTTTCTTCAAAAAGTGAATTTTTCAGGCTCTTGCTTGTTGCTTTATTGAACAGGATTTGTAGCTTTCTAGGTCTACACTAATTCACCAGCATCTTTTATGAAAAATGACTTTTGAGTAGCTGATAGATTCACCAGCCGTGATGTAAGTTTTACTACTTGCTAAAGTTCTTAGTAGAGTTTTGACATCTTTTGCTGCTTGATGTTCACTGTTTGTTATGGAATATTCTGTAGAAACTTTTCTAATCCATGACTTTTGGCAATCATGATTATGAATCAATCACTTATAACAGATGCTGGTTGATTATTAATTATCATGGTATCTTTCTGGTTAAGTTTTGGAACTAACTTTTGATTGTGGGTTGCCTTTTGTCAATGCAGATATCGAACCACTGCAAACCAATCCTGATCTAGAAGAGGGTTATTGCAAAGCTTTACTCTGTCGTTTACGTTTTCGTAAGGTCTTCCCTAGTGTTTTCCTTACTTTTTGATGATGAATAATTGCTTACATATGCAGCTATGATGACATGCTATTCATGTAGCTGACTGCATTTTGTTGGGATTTGGGATGAGGCTAAAATGATGATTTATGTAGACATTGAATATTATTCTGTTCTAATCTTTGTGCAAATTTCCATCAAAATATTTTGTATCCTATCAATTTGTAAGATGCATTATTTATGAATTCTAAAGGTGAGGGTGTTTATAGACAGATGGGAATGGTGTGTCAGTAACAAAACAATAACAAGATAAAAAAAGCTCTTAATTTTATATAAGAAAAGGTTTTATATTGTACTGATGTTAATTGAGTTTTCTATGAGTAGTAGTTTTCTTTATTTTACATGCATCCTTCATTCAATTCATCTGTGTTGAAATATTTTAACGGTTAATGCTTGCTTTAATTAAGAACTATTTCCTTCAAATTCCCTTTCTTGTTCAGTTTTATTTGAGTTGTCATTCATTTTCATTTGTTTGAGATCTTTATAGTAATGTTGTCAAGTGTCAAAATTGCCATGAAGCATCATTAACATTTTTATGAACTTCTAGTACACTGTCTGTTATATTTAACTTTTGATGTTTGATCTTATTGTATTTCAGCACTTCTACCATGTTCTCCTGTGCATGAGAAAACCTCAAGGAAGAGGTTTGGAATTGGCAAAAAAGCATATTGCATCATGTCTATCAGAGCTAGATCGCATTCATGGAACAATGGAATTCCTTAGGTCTAATGCAAGTGAGTCTCATCAAGATGGAACTGAAGATGGAACTACAGCATCTGGTTGTCAACCAACTGGTTTTGATTCTAGTTTGAATAGCAGACTGTCAGCCCCAACCCCTCCGCGTGACATCAAACTTCTCAGTTGGAAAGAGGTGAGCATTCACAAAGCTTGGCTGATATCAGTTCACTCTCAATGATTGTAAAGTAGGTTCTTGTTTGCATTCTGCCAGGCTATCAAGTATTTTGAGAAACTTCTTCATGATTTGGATGTTGTATGTTCCTTCTCCTTGGATCCATCATTAGAGGCTGTTCTCTGCTTTGTTGTTCGATTCCAGAAAATGCAACCTGATTTGGTTGCAAGAGCTCATCTTCAGGTCAGCCATACAGACTTTGATTATTGTTATTTTTTTTTCATTTTTTTGATGCGTATGTTGTTTAATGATAATCTACAACTCACTCTGTCATGGGTCTATGAGATCCTGTTGCTCCAGAATATGCCATAGTGATCATTTGCTGAAGGGGCCTTGTGCATAGTTCCATCCTCTCTTGTGTGAACTAACTGGTTGCAGTGGTTGTCCCCACCACCATTTTCATCATCCACAAGTCCTTATTCCAGCTGACTGGGATTTTGCCACACCAATCTTGTTCTGTGAATAGCCACTTATCATGTGATTAGCTACATCTGCTCGTCAGTGGCTACCCATGAATATATAATTTTTTTTTTCATGTGTTATTTTCACTGTCCTGGGGCCAATGACAAGTGGATTTACCTGACTTTCCTAGGTCATTCTTTTGATGGGGCCAATTCATTGATTGCATTTGCTGTCAAAATATTATGGTATGTTGGAACTCCTTGGGAGTTTGAATCTGTGCTTAATGTTAGGCTTCTAAAAGACAATAATGCATAGGTTAACTCATGGTGCTCATTACAGGATGTAATAGCCTTTATAACCCTATATAACCAATGTAAAAAAATAGGGAAAATGTTTCAGCTTGCCTTGGGCAATTTCATAGTTATTTTTGGTGTGGATTTCAACCTCTGTTTGGCTAACTCACTCACCATTGCATTTACATGACTAATTTGCATACTTGCTTACTGGTATGCTGGAAGTTGACAGCTGTCTGAAATTTACATGACTAATTTGCATACTTGCTTACTGGTATGCTGGAAGTTGACAGCTGTCTGAAGGATGACTTAACAATGTGTTACCTTGTTGGGAAGTTACTCTGATAAAAGAAGGTGCTTCCAAACACTTGAGAGGAGGACCCCTCTCCTCTCTCCCTCCTTTTTTTTCAAACTTCAAAACCGTTTATGGTGTGACACAAATTGCATCCACAAAGGTGCTCTAAATAGACATTAACCCAAGGGCAAGGAAGTTGGCCAATTTTTATACACCCTACACCCTAGAACTCTAACATCAAACACAATAAAGACCCTAATAAGATAAACACTAAAAACCCTAAAGCCTAAACCCACATCTTCAAATGCGCTAAAGATTTCATCTAGGTCTGTGAGTGAATTATATGAAGGTATATTGTTGGTTCTTTCTGCTAATGGCAAGCAATTAATAGGGATAGAGTTCTTCATAGTTCAGGATATCACATATTATAATTTTGGAGGTAGTGATATTGTTAGTACCATCTGTAGTATTTTCTAAAAGAGTAATATTTTTAAGGAGAAACAATTCTGTTTGAATTTCGTTTTTCTTGTTTTTTTTATTTCCCCAGCTGGTCTATAATTTGTTGTAGTTCATATAAAACATGAGTCTTTATAGGGATTTTCTAAAAATTAGAATTAAGATTACCTTTAAAGTATTTTAAACAAGTAATCAGTGATTGCAAATAGTTTTATCTTTTAAGGGTTTATCATTACTTTTGTAAGTATTTCGCATGACAGAAAGTATAATGTAATACTAAAATTACCTGCTGGCCTACTACTCTTTATCTGTTGCTTAATGATCTTCGAGCATAATCTTGTTAGGTGAAACACCAGGCATTACCCCCCTGGTCAGTTCCTTAGACTATAGATGCCCTTCAGTAAGGTCAATGTTAACCTTAGTTTGTTTCCTACTCTAGGGTGGACCCACAAGCTTTTTTTTTGGGAGAGGGGGGGAATGTCTCTTTTTGTTTCATTTCATTGATATATATATATATATATATATATATATAAAAGCATGTATAAGGTTTGAATATCAAAATACAATATAAAGTATCCTAAGACAAAATAAGTTTTTCTAGTACAAATTAAGAGCATAAGAATATAAGGTATCTCGCTTTGTATAGGAAATCTTATTTTTTAGCACCTATAGCATACATGTTTTTTAGGAGTAGCTAAAGACTGCACACGTAGCAACTGTGGATATCTGTCTAGAATGGTAGAGATGCTCCAATAGTAATATTCTTCAACAGTAAGATTCTGGCCATGTGGGGATATCCATTTCACTTAGAATATTCATGTCAGCATCAATTCCATTATCAGGATCTTGGCAGTATTAGCATCTGTGGTAGCCTTTAGAATTTTGCATTCTTTTGCAAATTTTCAGTTGAGTAACTTCGGAACAGTAGGTAAAATCATGACTTAGATAGCTGGCCATCTTGAGAATAGAATATTCTTGCAGATGATGATGTGTGTATTTTTCTCTAAGTATGAGAATCCACGATCCCAAGTGGAGAATATTGTATACATTAGTCCTCTAAGGCGAAGATTAAATGCTTGGATGCTATTCGCCTTTGAGGCTCAATGATCAATATAACTCCATTGAACATTTATTTGCCTTTCTTTGGATTCAAAAATAATTTCATATGAAGAGGTGATGACTAGATGTTGGGAAGGAAAATACTGCTGATTATTCTGTCTAATCAGGCAAATGCAGTAAATCTTTAATATAGTATGATATATGTCCCACATTTCTTCCCATTTGCGAATAACTCTTCGTATCACTATGGGGAGCTTGCTAATCTTGTTCCTTGAAGCAATCATGTTGGTGCAGCTGATAAGCCCATCTTCGAACAGACCTTCTATAATGTTAGGGTTAGCATTGAACTCGATGCTTTCCTTGGGCACAAGTGAAGGAGTTGTGCTTCCTTGATATTTGGCAAGACTTCTACTCCGTTAAAGAGAAGTTGGAAATTATCTTGGTATCTTTTAGCAGATGGCTTCATGAAGGACTTGATGTGCTTCTGGATGTCATGAGGAGCTTTGGCTAAAATAGATTGTCCTGCACATATTTCAGAAACCGTTCAATATACTGGACGGTATGGCATTTTGGTTGAAAGCCGTTCAGTCCATTCTGCCAGATTTTTCTCAGTGTCTTTCAATTTTCATATTTTCTAATAAAAGACAGGTCTTTTAAAAGATAAACTCTGTTTCTGAGTGTAGGATATGTCCATCTTCATTGATAGCACAGGATGAGTCTTGAAGAAGTGTTTGCATAGTCTGATACATTTTTCTTTTTGCTGGGAATGAGAGGCTAATTTTTCAGCAACAATGGCTTAGGCATTATCCAAAACCATATTGAATTTTTTTTTAAACCATATTCTAGGTTATCAAGAATGACATCTTACTCCTTGCTGAGGTGCTCAAGTTTGAAAAGACATTGTTAGGATGGATTTTCTATTGGTTTCAGCATAATAATAGGAGGTTGAGCCATTGCTGATGGTAACAATTCCTGCAACATATAATTGTTAAGGGCCTGTTTGAGTATTTGTAAAAAGCATGTATGTTATAGGTGCTAAAAGATAAAATTCCATATACAAAAAGGCTAGAATACACTTTTACTTTCTCATGCTCCTAGCTTGTACGAGAAGCTTATCTTCTCTTATGATGCTTTGTATTGTATTTTTAAGTCCAAATCTTATGTATGCTTATAAATATCAATGAAATGTAACAAAAGGGGGGCTTTGATCACTCAGATAGCCATCCCTCATATTGTGCAAATTTGTTTCTCTCTCTCTCTCTCTCTCTCTCTCTCTCTTGCTTTCTCACCTTGCTTGTGAGTCCCCTTAGAGCATGAAATGAAATAAGGTTGAGGTCTACCCTACTCAAAGGCATTTGTAGCTCGAGAAGGAATTAGCTAGGAGGGTAACGCCTGGTGTTGCATAGGGCAAGATTAGGCTTGGAGATCATTAAACAAAAGAAAAAGTGTAGTGGGCTGACAGGTAATTTTGCTGTTACATTATGCTTTCTGTTTTGAGGTCACGGTCAGAGTAAAACAAATTCCTAATTGAAACATCACTTTCAAAAGTAATCATAGACCTTTAAAAGATTGAACTATTTTCGGTCATCTGCTTGTTTAAAAATATCTACTAGTTTAAAATATTTTAAAGGTGATCTTAGTTCTACTTTTTAGAAAAACTCTATAAAGACTCATGTTTTATATGAATTACAACAAATTATAGACCGGCTAAAAATAAGAAAAGTGAAACAAAGGTGAGTTAAAAGAAGTATCTCTCCATCTCTAAAGAGATTACTCTTTTAGAGAATACTATAGATGTTACTGGTGCTATCACTAATTATTTTTAGAATTATAATATAGGATATCCTAAACTACTAAACCACTACCCAACTCTGTCCATACTAATTGCTCACCATGAGACATTGTAGATGCAGAAGGAACCGGCAGTCTACCTTCATATAATTCACTTACAGACCTTGATGAAATGTTTAGTGCATTTGAAGATGTGGGTTAGGGTTTATCTTATTAAGGTCTTTATTGTGTTTGATATTAAGATCTGTAATTTAGGTTTTTAGGGTTTATCTTATCAGCGTCTTTATTGTGTTTGACATTAGGGTTTGAGCATTTTAATTGGTATAAGAGCTTGTTATAAAAAAAGGGAAATTTCTCTCATGTCTTTAGGTATTTTAATTGAACTTGTTTATGAGTTTTTTCTAATTTAGCACTCTAATGATTTCAAGAGCATGATTTTGATTTTGAATTAGAATGAGAAGTAATATTAGAAGAAGATATTGGATAACCAAATTGCGATTATGATTCTGTTTTAGAGGAGACTAAGAACTTGAGTTTGAAGAATTTAATGAAAACTAGAGATGAGATGTCTCAAATCTCTCTGGATTTAGATACAATAGCAACTAGTTATTTAATGGGAAAGCTTAATTCTATTGAAATGGGATTAGAAAAATTAGAAAAAACTTTAGGCCAGTGCTTTTAAAAGCTTAGTTTAATTAGAATTCCTACCAACTCTTCCAGACTTCCTATAAATACATACAATCAATTATTACTTTTAATGATTTAGTTGAAAAACTTCTAGACATTAGCCCAATGGCAAGGCAGTTGGTTTGTAAGTCTTTACTGCATGCCGAGGAGAATAATGTGCTCTCTGTAATGCTTTTTCTTTAAACATGTAAAGATTTATTCGGTACGACACATTTCTTTTATACACTTTTGGGAAGTTTCTCCAAAATATCATGGTTGGATGTATTTTACTGATATAGACTTGGAAATATATGCGGCATCAATTACCAAGTTTCTAAATATTTTGGATTTAAGTCTTTTTTTCTTATTAACACTTATCTTTTAGTTCTCATTGTGTACTATTCTCATACTTCTGGATTGCTATCATCATGACTGATCAACAGCTTCTATTGGTTCAAGATGGGAAGCTTTATGGATGGGATCCTTTTTGTGATGTGATATGTCGAGCCTTAGCATTACCTGAACTTGCAAGGAACCAAGAAGTTCAGCAAAATGAATTCATTGTCCGGTTGGGACAGGTCAGATTATCATAATCTATGATGGTCTTTTATTTTGTGTGCAACATTTTGATATGAAATCTTGCACTCTATTAGGTTATTTCATCTAATTCTCACCACATTTATGGGTGTGTAGCTTGTGGTCAATTTGCTTAAAATTCTTTGTACAAATGCTGCATGGCAAAGACGAAAGCTTGGGAAAATTTTACAAGATTGGAGTGTTACCTCAATCCAGGTTTGTGCTGCACAATTGATATTGTTCTAGCTGCAATAGACGGGTCGATTTCCACTACATTTTTTTGCATTTTCTTTTGAAATTTCCTTTTTGTCCTTCTGCCGAGTCCACTTTCATGTGCTTCAATATAGTTTGTTTCTAAAGCTTGTACTAGACTAAAACTTTCTCTGGTCAAAAGTTGCCTGTTTTCCTTAGAATAACTGATTTAAATCAGACTAGACTAGAAGGTAGTCTATGCTTAGTTGGAACTTGGAACTCCAGTGCATTTCTTACACTATATCAGTTTAGTAGAGCATGTACAGTGTGATATTGGTATGAATAGGGGTGTAAATTGGGTCGGGTTGGGGGTAAACTCAACCCTAACCCTATTTGTAAAATCCCAACCCAACCCTAGCCCTAATCCTATTTGTAAAACCTCAACCCAACCCTAAGAAAATCAGGTCGGTTTCGGGTTGAATTCGGGTTGATAATTGAGGTAAAAAAATATTAAATAATACATGTTCATCTTAGAAAATGAGGCAAGTATATAAGTCAAATGCATAATAGGATAAAAGTAATACCACAAAACAACCTGATCATCCAAGCCTGTCATTTGTAAGCGATGCATGCTTACAATACTGCAACAACATTCAATCTTCCTATGATGAACCGTCTAATGATTGCTGAATTTGTTCACTTAGTTTTGGCAGCAATCCAATGCTTCAAATGTTGCTAATTTCATTAAGGTTCAGCAGTGTTGTTCATCAAATTAAGTAGCAGCATCTGGGAAAAAGAAAGCAAATTCAGCAGCTTTCAAGTCCAATATTTCATCAGTTTTCCAAGCAATTGAAACAGCACCAAAGCAGTCCAAAATTCTGCAACGCCTCAGCATCTTTCAAGCCACTCAAGAGCTGCCCAATTTCTACAACTTTGAAACAATTGAAACAGCACCAAAACTGTCCAAAAATTAAGCAATGCTCTAATGGTTTCAAGCTATCCAAAACTGTCCAAATTCATCAATGCTTTAACAAGCTTTCAAGCTATCCAAACCTGTCCACGTTTCTGCAATGTTTCAACAGTTTCCAAGTATCCAAAGCTGTCCAAAAATTTCAACAGATTTCAAGCAATGGAAACAACCTCAGCTTTATTGCAATTTGTTCTACAATAATAGGCAAGTAATTCTTTCTCAAATAAGTTGACTCAACCAAACAGAAGTCCACTAAACTAGGATTTAAATTAAACAAAGTCTAGGTCAAATTATACATAAATAAATTCAGATCAACCAAGTTTGAATCAAGTCTCATCTAAGTTCCATAACCAAACAATTATAAAATAAATTCGAACCAAGTTTCATAAATATAATTTGAATTTAAGGCTTAAGCTTTAAATATAAAATAGAAATTAAAACTGCATAAGCCTCCATGCTCAAACTTCATTGCATCCCTTCAATTAATCTCCACCTAAAACAAGTAAATATCATATTAGTAAGTAATCATCAACAAAATGTTAGCATTAGAAAGTAATATGTTCTAATTACCTCAAGTTCCATGTTGTATAGATCAAGTGTTACCAACACTGCTAGTTCCAACTCTTTTTGTAGAAATTGTAGAATAACAAATACAAGTTTACCATCATATGTTTCAAATTAAAAAGTAAATATTAGAACAATTAAAAGAATATAAAGTTATCTGGATCAATTGGTCCAACTTCAATAACATCTTCTTTTGTTTCATCTAACCGTGATGGTGAACGTAGCCAATCTTGAGCGCACACCAAACATTCCACAATATTAGATCTCATAGAACTTCGATATGGGTCAAGAACATGACCTCTTGTACTAATTGCAGACTCAGAAGCAACAGTAGACATAGGAATAGCTAAGATATCTCGAGCCATATGTGACAAAATTCGATAGTTAGAAGTAGACCACCATGCCAAAATATAAAAAGGCTGTAGACTATCATCATCACTATCATCATCATCCTCTACTATGGGGTCTTCTAAATATCGATCTAATTCAGTTTTCACTTCAGTAGTGGCCACATTCTTCAAAAAATTTTTATAAGCAGCATCTTTCCCACAATTAACATTAATAATTTTTGACTTGTCATTGGTACTGGCTTTCACCTCACTAGGAGCATATTTATCTTGGTAAATTTTGAACACCCTCTGCATCTTCTTCTTCACTTTTTGAAGTATTTCATCAACTGTTTCATTATCATATATCTCAGAAATAACAAAAACGAATATATCTAAACTTGTACCATGGATCCAAAACAACTGCAGTAATCTAGAACATATTTATTTTATCAATATCCCCCCAATATTTGTCAATTTTTTTTTCATTCTTCTACTCATATCATAAAGAAGGGGATCTTTGGATTTCAACAAATCCAACAACAATCTTTTATTTTTGCGTACTTCAATGAAATAAATGTTAGAAGTAACATATTTAGACCTTGATAAACGATTTATGAAATCATAAAATTGTTTTAAAATTGTGCACAATCGTCTACCCTTTTCTCAATCACTTTGAAGTGGAGGTCCTTCCTTGACAAAGTTTACATCCTCACTTTCCATAAGTTCAAATGCTCTTTAAAATTTCTAAGCACTTTCTAACATGAGATTAGTCAAATTTCATCTTGTAGGTACATCCAAAACCAATGAACTTTTATTTCTGATATGCACTGCAGAAATATATTCATTAAACAACCTTTATCTTGCAGTAGAGCATCTAATAAACTTCACAGCATTTCGAATTTGCCGAACTGAATCATCTATTTCTTTAATCCCATCCTTTACAATCAAATTTATTATATGTGCAACACATCTAATGTAAAAAAAATACCATCAAATAACAAAGTATTCCTCATTCCAAGCTTTGTTTTCAATAAGTGTACAACAACATCATTTGAACTAGCATTGTCCACTATCATAGTACAAACATTATTTAATTCCCAATCACTTAAACATTGATCTATTGTAGTTCCAATAGCTTCACCAGCATGTGCACTACGGAGGAGATAAAAACTGATTATTTTTTTGTACAGGTTCCAATTTGAATCAATAAAATGTACAATAACACAAATATATCTTACATTTTAAACTGAAGTCCACTTATCTATAGTGAGGCAAACAGATTGAGCACTTTCCTTAAAATACTTTTTCAATTTTCTCTTTTCTATTTGAAACACTTCCAAACAATCTTGAGTAATTGTTTATCAAGTTACAAGGCTCAATTTTGGACAAACAACTTCACAAAATTCTTTAAAATTAACATTTTCAATGAAACTAAAAGGCGACTAACTCACTATGAATAATCATCCTTGCAAGTTTATCTCTACCAACTGCTTGATTAAATTTTCATTTGGAAAGTGCAACATCTCTATCTTCTCTAGTAGAGAACTGCAATAGTTGTTGCTTTGTCCCATTACCCTTAAAACATTTTTTAACATGTCTCTTTAATGTGCTTGTGCCTGATTTATTTTTACATTTATACTGCATCTTACATCTCTTACATATACAATATTCTGCCTTTGTAGCTCTAGTTGGAAGAATTTTATCAAAATACTCCCATACATTAGAAGATGGTTTATAAGCCTTTTTCCGTGAAGTAGAGGCAACCTCAAATGTACAAGTTGGTGTACTACCATATACTTCAACAATATTCTCTTGTTCCATACTGAATATAAATACAAATTCCAATAATCACAATCTAACAAATTTTAATATTTAGCAAATGTTCACAAATCACAATTCCACATACATTAAAGTTAAATAAATCTTAATAACAATGAATTAAAGCTAAATAAAATATAAATTATATCTTTAATTCTTTTTGGGTTGTTTTCAACTTTTTGTTTGGCAACAACAACAGTGGTCGCAGGTCGAGGGTGCAGCAGTCGTCGGTTAAGGATAGACAACAGTCGTAGCTTCCAAAATGGGCTTGGAAACTTTGGATTGTCGGCAGCAAAGAAAGGAAATGGGTTCAATCACCGGCAGCAAAGGCAATGGGTGGGTTTGGGTTGCCGAAAATAGAGTATACCGAAGAGGGGTTTGGGTTGTCGGAAACAGAGTATACCAAAGAGGAAGGAAATGGGCTGCCGAAGAATTTGGGTTGTTGGTAACAGTTAGCAAAGGAAGGAATCATGAAAATGGGTTGCCACTTGCCAGAGACGACGTGGGGGGCTTTTGCAGAGCAGCATATGCAGTGACTGGGGAAGAGGAAGAGGAGTCGGGATAGGTTGGCTCGGGGGTCGGGAGACGGTGAGTGGATTCCCACCTGGCAGTGGTCGGGGAAGAGGAAGAGGGGTGCTTTGGAATGCCGTTTGCCGTAGAAGATGAGTTGCGGCCTTGCAGGGATGAATGACGACAGTTTGGGTTGGGCAGGGAGCTAGTGATGAACGATCGACAATGAACGGCGTTTGCAGTTTGCCGGAGAAGATGGGTCTTGTAGGGATGAACGCATGAACGACGACAATGGTTGGGCAATGGAGCAGTCGCTAGTTGGGAATGAAAAGAGGGTAGAGAGATGATTAGGGCATTAGGGTTTGGCTAATATAAGTTACAGTATATTATATATATAGCAAATCGGGTTGGGTCAATTCGGGTCGCCCAACCCCTGGATTGCGTCAATGTCAAACCCGATTTCACATAATCCCAACCCAAATCGATTTCAAATTGGGTTGGGCCGGTCGAGTTCGGGTTCAACCCGACCCGATTTACACCCCTAGGTAAGAATGCATGTGTATGTACATACTACTATGAAAATGATGAAAGTACTGTGCTTCCTTGCTTTGGGGAGTTAACTGTGGTCAACTTGTTAGAACGTGCAAATGATCTTCTGCTCTTTATTTGAGGTTTTCATCAACTTTGTAGTAACAGAAGTGAAGCACAAGGACTGAGTTATGCCTGTTACACTATGGTGTTTTGCAGCTGGAGCTAGCAATAAACAGAGAATTTGGAGAGTCGTCAAATTTTTCTGTTGATGAGGTGTTTTTCTCTCATATTTCTTACGATCACTGCTTTTTCATAATTACCATCTATAGTTGGTGTTATTACTATTTCAGCCACATTGTTTAACATTAACTTGTTGTGCAGAATTTTTTCTTCAAACTGTTGAAACAACTTCTTGTTTGGTCTGAGGAACAAACGTACTGGATTGCTTCACGCTTTCTTTTGTTGGGCTTTGAACTCGAACTGTATTCTCCCAGTGAATATTGCATGGTTTATTGGTATATGTATATCATCTTCTTCAAACTCTTAGAGAAAGCAGAAGTCAGAATAGCTGGGAGCTTTGATTCTTGTGAGTATCATCACTTATTTTTCTGTCACACGTTACTTTGTGTTTTCATTGCATCGAATGGTTCATCTTGTTATGTTCTGGTGTCATTGCTCCAGTCTGTTGGGGGGAGTCCTCTTGCCACATCTGGTCAAATAGTCATAAAGATAATGTTTTAAAAGTGCATTGGTGGAGCCAAATATGTGATGTCAATGGGGTTTGTTGCCGTTGCTGGTCCAAAGCCTTGGGTAAACTGTAAATGATGGTTGTGTTGGCTTGCCAGCTGGAATAAACTCCTTTCACAATCTTTTCTCTCTGTATCCTAATGGTGCGGCATTTTAGGGATGAATGGTTAAGCAAGATTGGTGTACTTGATCCTTATTAGATGGGATGAAGAGTTAGATCATGTGATTTTAGAAATCTAATACCTCATAGATCATATGATTTTAGAAATCTAATACCTCACAAGAAAGAATTGTGAGAAGCGAAGAAACGAACCTTCAGCTGTGTTTGATTCAACCAAAGCTTGTTGGGTGATGTCTGATAAGCAGGTAAAACCAAATGAGCAAAGACAGTTTGGTGCAGTTAAAGTAAATGGCTTCAAAATTGTTGAGGAAAACCATTCAATGACAGTATTAGTATGTCATGGTGATTTGGAAGAGCTTGGCATACTCAGGTTTTCTAGTACTAAACTTTTGTTGCTGCTGATGGTGTAGGGAAAATGTCTGTAGCATACCAATGATTTTCTTATCGTGTTAGCCTATTGAAAAGGAAGAACTGGGGCTTACGTATGGTCATAAACTTCATGAGCAAATTTTGGATTAACAAGTCCTTTTAAAAAATCCTCAATACTCAGCTCTATGCAATCTTGTTCCAAACGTGGATTACAATATAAATCAGTAATTGCATTTTCTTTATGCATAGAAAAGGATGGTATCCCTCTGTGCATTGATTCTGAATCTGAACAAGTAGTTCTTTTGGTCCATGGCTCAATTTTCTAGATTCTCTGACAGGATCAGTTATGGGATGTGACAACAGTTGTCCATCAAACTGCTAACCCTTCATAAGTTCTTCAAGACATATGGATGAGAAGAATGCGGTGGTGCAAAGGACTAATGACTGGATGTATAGGAACATCCATTGTGCAGAATCTCATCTGCACTTTAGTGTTTCAATAGATGATCAGTTATGATCATGGATAATAGGTTCCATTTGCTTGGAGTAAGTTGATAATGATGCTTCAACTTCTTGATGCATATGAGCTGTCTCAGCTTGGTAATCGCATCTATGACCACATTTGAAAATAGTCAATACTATCATCGATGGTTTGTTTTATGTTTTCGAGAATGAGGCATTGACAAACTCTCTGTAATTCTTCAGCCAAAAGGAAAGGGAAGAAGAGGAAAGAGCTCCAGAAGGACACAACGAGAGAACTGCACATCTCACCTTCAATATTGTTACTTCGATGCTATATTTTCTTGTCTGAAGGGCTTGCAATGGTAAATACGCCTGCTTCCTTAGTAAGATTATTTGTAGCTTTATTTTTGTTGGTTTTATGTAATTGCATCTGTCATGTGCTCCCACATGTTCTGAGCTGGCTTGCCGAACTGTCTGCTAGCACTATCTATTAAGTGTCCTGACTGGAAAATATGGCTGCTAATCTCGTTAAGTGTCCTGACTGGAAAACAGGGCCAGTAAACTCATTAGACAAGGCCATGTGTTAATCAAATGGTTGTCCACTTATTTCACATGCTGTGTTGGAGCTGATGACCAACCTGTTTCTTGTGCAAGTGAATATATGACCTAGCTGATGAATGACTTGGATCTGTCCATGTGTCGCATGCAGCATGTGTAGTGGTTTGCTGAGGCTACTTTTATTATTATATTGGTTCTGACTTCTGAGATATCGAACTTTAACTCTTTCTGTGTAGATGCTTGCAGCTCTAGGCAATGAACACACGGTCTTCCAAAGGCCAAGTATTTTCAACACTGAACAGGAGGTATGCACCAGCATTTGAGTTTTTCTAACTTGCGAACCCTGGTTTAGACCAAAGTTACTTCCCTAATTCTCTCACATTCATATCACATTATCTTTCAGAGGTTCATCCAGCATTTTGAACTTCTACAAAAAGCTCACATTCCAGACCACATATCATATGTTTTATTCAAGGAATCAACATTCCGTGCGAACATCACAGTGAGTTTTGCAACGATTGGGCAGTTAGATTTCAGCCTTGTCAGCAAATTGGTAATGGTAAATCTCACTACCCAACATCTACTTGCAGACTGTAACCAAATATAATTATTTTGGAGATGCCCAAAGGATTTCCAAGGAGCTCAGGGGAAGCTTTTCCAGTGACCCAGATAGGTTGGCAGAGCTTCGACAGATTGAGCAAGTGGCTGAGCACAACCGGATAGCCTTAAACGTAATTCACCAAGCGGGTGCCCATGACTCGTCCCTTAAGGTATCGTTTGAGTTCAGTCACCACCCATGCTTTGCAGTTGCTGTTGTTAGAAGAACTTGAATTTCTTTTCCTTGGTGCATCAATTTTGGATCCTTCATAAAGCAGCCTGCAACGTGGAATCACTTGAGCTCTATGTTAATGGCCCGCTTCTTGCATTTGTTCTAATTTTGCGTTGAAAGTTAGTGGAACCTAGGATGGATGAAACAGCATTGTCGCCATGGTATCTGACAATTGGCTGCCATGGATTACAGTTCTATACAATGTCATCATTCTCTTTTGTCCATGATGCTTTTGCTTTTGCAAAATTGTCATGAATGCTGTATGTATTCTTGATATTTATTATTTGTATCACATTGTTTTGTTTTCATAGGGATCAAATGAAGCAGTTAAAGGTTTTGCAGTCTCTCTTTAAAGTTGTAATTTTGTATCAATCATCAATCCTTTGTGGTTGAACTTGATAGGTGTTCCTGGGTGATTGATGTCATGCGGATTTATTTTAATTGGATACTATGGGGAGTGATTGGATGTCGGATATTGGGTTTTAGCCTCAGTTTTCGTTACTGCATTTTTTCGTATATTCCACATTTTAGAAACAGAAATAGTGCTTTTCCTACGCAGCTAAAGTAAGCATTAGATGGTTAAGAAAACGATTCCTAATCTGCTTGGACAGAGTGACAGTCTGTTTCTTTCCCCAGTTTTATCCTCTTGTATCCCATCTGCAAACCATAAGGCTGGATTGGAATTGGATTACATTGAATCAGCGTTGGTTGGTTAAACTAAAGAAAACGACAATGCGTCCTTACCTGAACACAACAGAATGCCCCATAGGCAAAAAGGGTCTGATTCACGCTAGTCCTCGGGAAAGTAGACAAATTCCCATTTCAAAATAAGACAACAAAAAGGAGAAACGGAGATGACCAAATGTATTAGAAAAGTAAGTAAAGAATATTTAGGGAGTATGTAAAAATAATAGTTATTTTTTTTTTTAAATCCGTTGGTGGAAGGAGGATGCTAAAAAAGGTTATTAATAATAAATGAGTAAAATTCAAAGAATGAAGAAAATACAGTAAGGCTCTATTTGGGAAATGTGAAAAGAGGTGGAAAACTTTTCCACCCTTTTCCACTAACAATTCTATTTGGTCATTACTATATCACCTTTATTTTCAATTTTTATCCCCTTTTTTATTAAAAAACTTGTATACTTTTATTTTATTGACTTTATTTGCAATCATTACCTCTGCTACGTCCAATGTTATAAGACTTGGACTGGCCGGTCCGAAACGGTTTAACCAGGAACTGGCATTCTATCCAATCCCATCCACCCTGGTTCGCGGTTTGACTCTAAAACCTTGTATTAACCATACTGTATTAATTGAAAACTTTCAAAAGTGGAAATTGCATGCAAAGATGTACGCAAACATAAGAGCCCTTTCTACTTTTTAAGAGTATTTTCAGTAACTGTGCTTAAATATAAAAATGTACTTATGTATAAAAATAAGAAAAAAATGTATAATTTTTTAAAAATTAATAATAGATTATTATATTACAATTATAAAAAGAGGATGCCATGGTTTGATTTGGTTTTAGCAACCTGTCAACCAGTTATTGCCGATTTAGTTTTGATAACATTGATTACGTCACATCATACCCTTTTTCCTCTACTTCTCACCTCCTTTTCATTTCTCTTCCATATTTATTATTTCCGGAATGAGGAAAAGATCATTTAAGAAGAAGAAGAAATAGATAAAAACAGTTAAGAAAATAATGTAGAAAAATCAGGAAAAAGAAAGTGAACCATATGATGTGGTAGGAGGTAATGATTATAAATAAATTAAATAAAAAAGTAATAAAGTTTTTACATAAAAAGATAAAAATAATGATTGAAAGTATAAGTAATAATAGGAAAAAATAGTTTTGTTAGATAGTTAAGATGTCTAATCATATTAAAATTTATAAAAAATGGGTAAAAATTTTTCTACGTTTTTTCTTTATTCCCATATAGAGCCTAAATTTATATTAATAGAACCTTAAAAAATATATAAAAAAGCTATAAATGAAGCTAAACATGAGACTTATGATAATCTTTATAATAGATTAGGTATTACATAAGATGAAAATGATATATTTAAGATGGTAAAACTGATAGAAATATATTTAAGATGTAAATTAATAAAAAAGGGCAATGTCTTAACTTATATTAAATGCATAAAAGTGAAGACCATCAAGTTTTGATAAGAATAACATTTCTATAATTTATTAAATGATGATCATTGGAAAATATAAGATTAGATGAAAGTATAAATATAAAGGAAAATAAAGATACTATTTATTTTTATTGTATTCAAAGTAAAAAAGTCCTAAGATTAATAATATAAAAAGTTTTATAAGAATTTAATGAGAATTTATAAGACAATTATGATATCAACTCTGCTTTATAATGTAGAATGTTGGATAGTTGAAAATATCATACACAGAATACTTGCACTTAAAATGAGAATGCTGAGATGAATGAAGAATAAAGTGAGAAAGGAAAAATTAGAAATGAAGTAATTAATGTGAAAAAAAACTAAAGATAAAATAAATAAACAATAAAATAAAGAAAAGTAGTTAAGTGGTTTATTCATGTAAAGAGTGACTACACCACTTAAAAAAGATTGGATTTATCAAAGTGGAAGATCATAAGGCAATGAAAGTATGGCTTAGATGAATATGGTTAATTAGAGGTTAATTATTAGGAAAATGCTCGGACAAACTAACGATATAATCGAAAAATATGGGAATGAAGTAACAAAATTCAAGTAGGTAATCGACCCTACTTAGGTGAGAAACAGCTTACGATGAGGATGATTTTGTTAGATGGCTTGAAACATCAAAGTGGGTGTCACAAGTGTGTAGAATAAATGTATAGGTGGGTGACAATCATTTCGGTGCCAACGCCTTCTTAAATTGACTCGGCTGCTCCCACACTTGGTTGGGAATATTCATGGCATTTGTGAGGGGGACCCCACCTCCATTTTCTATACCATATCTATATATGACCAGGTCTAAATAAGATTTTTCAACTTTAGCTGGGCGGTGCACGAGCAAAAACATATATGGGCTTTGACAAATTGTACTGATGGCACTCACCTTCTACAATAACACTTATCTTCCATTTTAAATAATTGAATTGCATTTAGGATCCCCCCACTTACAAGTATGCAATAAACAGCAACATCCTTTCAGACATGCACAGCTGAAATCCAGCTTCCTTTCCACAGGAACAACTGTTGGGCAAGGAAAGAAAATGATGTACGAATACGTTATAAAGTAAATAATCTTAAAATAGATACAAGATAATGCTTGAAAATATAAGTAATAATGTGAAAAAAAATATCATGAGATCCACTTGGTAATAAAAAAAAGAAAAAGAAAAAGTTTTTCCCTCTTTTTTCCCACCCTTTAAGACGCTTTAATATCTAAAAATTATACTTTTTTCCTTGTTATCTGTATTTTCAATAATTATTCTTTTTTATTTTATATGAAAACCTATTTACTTTATTTTTATTTATTTTATTTTAAATTATTATTCTCCATCACATCATATTATTTATTCTCTTTTCTTTTACTTTCCTTGGGTCCTTTTCTGTTGCTGCTCTTCTCCTTTTCAGAGGCGGCTGAGCGCACGTTTAAGGTTGGCAAAGGATCTTTTCTACTTCTTCGTTCATTCCGTGCCCGCGGAATTCTTCATCGCTCTCTCTTAAAAAAATGGGAATGTTGCATAGATATTTGTTTACGGTCAAGAATTGAAAAATCTCACTGTTGCTTATCGTGATTACTGATAAATGATTCGGCCGTGCAGCCCATTTCAAGTTTCAGGGTTTTTAGGATGTTATTATCAAGTTCCAACAATTTATTCTATTTTCACCATTTATTTAGTCAATTCTTAAAAAAATAATTTCAATTGAAAAATCGTATAGATATAAAAATTCAAAATAATATATTACATGTGAAAAAATAAAAAAATATTGAGATAAATATTTAAATTATCTATAATTTGGTTCATTAACTTATTTATATAAGAATAGCATTTTGAATAGAGTAGACGAATGACTAATCCTTTATAAATTACAAGATTAATTAAATTATTTTTAATAAGTTCACATATACTCTTAACAATTATTATTATTATTATTATTTTATAAATTTTAAATCAAGATAATTTTTTATGTAATACCTGAATGATTTAAGCGTCAGCCAAATCATCCAGATTGCCCCAGAGGGCAGCACTGGATCTTGCCCTTTAAGCGAAAGCGGCTAGTGTCACTCTCTCTCTCTCTCTCTCTCTCTCTCTCTCTCTCTCTCCAAATTTCATCAATTAAGATTTATTCAACTAATATAATTTCATCTAAATACTTATATAGGGAGCATATAGTATATTTGAGTATACTAACTAATTACTCAAACTTATTATATTATAGATTATTTTAATTTTACATATTAAATCTTATAAATTTAAAAGCTGTGTGTTCTGTGTTATATATTAGGGTGTCATAAAAAAGTATAGAAATGACTGAAATATCTTTCAAAATGAAGAAATAAATTAACAAGGCATAAGATTTAAAATTCTAATCAATCCCTTCTCTTCGGAGAGGATCCAACCGAGTTAAGGGAGGGGAAATGGGGAAGATTTGACACAAAGTTATTTTTATTTTTTAATTCTTTACAAGGATGATTAAATTCATTATTCAACATAAATCATAATAATTATTTAGAGTTGAATATTTTAGTATGATTTTAGAGAGCGTTATGCTAATTTTAATTTTATTTTAAAACTCTCAATATGATGGTGACAAATTGAGTTGGGTTTGAATTGAATTCAGATGATATTAACTTATTTTCAACCCAAATCCAACTCTAAGATTTTCCAAGTATTATGTTTTTAGAAAATCATTTATAAACAGTAGAGTAGAATGTAGTTCATCTTCGTACACGCGGCAGCCGAAGCGTGGAAAGCCATCGCTGTTATGGAATCCCCCGCGATCTCGGCAACAGCTGCTTCCGTGATTATCCAGACAAGGAAGCCTATTCTCCTCACAGCATTCAAACGCCCAGCCCTCCTAAGGTCTCTTCTCACCTCTCGTCTGAATCGCTGCTCCGAAAGAGCACGCAAGAACATGAGCATGCTAATGCCTGATGTCCTCCTCTTGCCCTAAATTCATCCAAATATTTCATAGCTGAATAATATAATATGCTAAATACAACGACTTAACATATACGAAATTTCCCCTTCAAAGAGTCGTAAGAAAATTAGCAATTGCCCAGCTATATAGTTTGTTTTTGCCGTCAAGAAATATGAATTTCTTCGGGTCTAATTGGGAATTTGAAAAGAGAGATGAGAGAAAAAAAAAATGAAAAGTAGGAAGAAATAGAAGAAATGGTAAAGAATATAATGATAAAAAATTATAAATAATGATAATAAATATGAAAATTAGATAATTAATATACCAAATCATATTAGAAAGATGAAAAAAATAAGTAAAAAAGATGAAAAAGTTGATAATAGTAATTATTAGATAAATTTTCACCCTCTTTTTCTCGTTTCAAGCCTTCGATTGGATCCAAACGCATCCTAATAATGAAATAGCATTATGGATGGGAATGAGATCTCATAACCCTGCAATTGTTCTGTCGTTTTTCCAATTACTTGTCCTGAGATGGCTGCGCGTGCTTAGTTCAGCCTCAGGGGTCCGACCAAAAAGGAAATAGAAACAGAAATAGTAGAAAATATAGATATTTATAAAAAAAAAATAAAATTATTCTGAAAGAGAAAATTATCCATTCATTGACTTTAAATTCTATAATTAAATTCATCTTTTTTAATTAATTTTATGAATTAAATGCAAGCCCATTTAAATTCTGTCTGAAATTTGCTAAGATTATTTTGCTCACCATCGATAAATATTATTTTCTCTCCCCAAGTCCATGAAAAGAATAGACCCTGAGGTTGTCGTCTTGAGCCAGCCCCGCAGGCAATATTGACGTCGCCGCAGAAGAACATCTGCGCCGCCAACTGATGATCCAAACCGTTGACTACAATCCCCTGCAACGATTACGTCACGGCGAGAAATTTAAATATGCTGATCGGACGTCCTGTCAACCCGAAAAAGAACGGTCCAAGCAAGCAATTCCCAACAACCTTTTTGCGCGGACAGGTTTCAAAATTAACGGCGGGGATGATGCTATGACGGCCAGGGAAAGGAGCTTTTGTGGAGAAAAATAAAATAATGCCTGCTTGAGTTGAAAACGGCTTGCGGACCGGACGCTAACAACCATCATTATACTAATCAAATCATTTCATAGAATAATCCCACCTTCGAGAGAAAATTTGAAAATGCAAGCTTAGGAAAAACAAGCTGAAAATTCCTCTCTACCTTCCTCTCTCCCCTGTTTTCTTAAACAAATCGCTTCGGATAATCTCAATTCAGCCTTTCTTGTCGGTAAGGACTGAATGGGCAGAGTTCTATTACGCGTTTGAATCCTACATACTTCGTTTCGAAGAGAAGCGTTCTGGGTCATAGAGGAGTGCTGTTTTTTTGTTGGTGGAACTCCATTTTCGATTTGAGAAGACGATGGCAGGCGGCGGCACGCAGCAGAGCCTGAGGAAAGCATTGGGAGCTATCAAGGACTCGACTCGCGTGGGTTTGGTCAAGGTGAATAGCGACTACAAGGTGAGAATTTCGATTGGTTGCACTCCCGCGAGCAACTTGCTGGGTGTCGTGCATGCATGTGTATTGGTTTTTGATGTTTTGGGCGATTGGAGTTTTCAGGAATTGGATGTTGCTGTTGTTAAGGCCACGAATCATGTGGAACGCCCGGCAAACGAGAAGTACATACAAAGTGAGTTTGGAGCCTGTCTCTTGTTCTTTGACTTTTTGTTTGCTTAGAAGCTGACTTCATGATCTTTGATGAGTTCACTGACTCGGGTTGTGCTGATTATGTTGGAAGAAAGCTAAGATAGTTCACCGCTTCTTCCTACCTTGTGGTGATCAAAGTCCTTCGTCTGAAAAGTCCTGATATAAAAGCACCATGAGTGAAAAATCTTGCTAATCAGATATGCAGCCCATGTAGCCCATCTCAAAGGAGAGCTTTTTTCAGACGGGATCCATTTTTTTTTCTTTAAAAGCTTGATATCCGACTTTTCCTCAATGTTATTACTCTCGAAAACTTGATATGCATCCCTTAGTGAATGGTTATTGGTTCATGCTGTGGGATTTATGCGCCGTCGTTTGGATGAATCAAACTGCTTAGTCAAATTGACCAGAAATTGGAGTATCAAACAATCATCAAGTTCAGATGATTAGAACTTTGGCTTTTCAGGTGAATTTGGCAGACAAAATTTGACAGATATAACAATTGATAACGCCCAATTGGAGCCATTCCATTATTCATCCACCTTTACCTTAAAAAAAACTTTCAGTTTCTTATTTTCTAGTGAGAACTCATTATAGTAGAAAACATGAAGGACGCAATTCTTGAGAATGTATAGTTTGAGGGAAATTTGGGCTAAGAACTTGTAAGCCTTTTTGATTCCATCAGAGGCTTTTATCATTTTCTTGCTGAGTTTATCTTTCAATGATCTTTAGATTTGTTTGGTGAAACTAGCCTGAGTTGTAACTGTGAAGCTGCTATGCTATACAGGTTGCTTTCTCAAATATCTCCAGTTTTCTTCAAGACTGTTTTCAGTTCTTATTTGTTTATTATTATTTTTTTTTCGCAGAGATTTTTGCTGCCATTTCAGCAACAAGACCTCGGGCTGATGTTGCATACTGTATTCATGCTCTCGCTAGACGTCTTGCTAAGACACATAATTGGGCGGTATGAGTTCAATATGCATTACCTCATTGATTACAAACATCATCTTCTGAGACAACCATGCATCCAATCAAACCTGGGACTTTAGGATCAGGCTTGATCCAAACAGCAAAGACCCTTGATGAACCAAATAAATGACCTTGATACACTGTATACCATTGTGTCTAATAACCCTGTTCTGCCAAGGCATAAGCTCTCATTTTGTCTTGGTGTTTACATTAACTCATCTCATGCACTAATTCATTAATTCTCTTAACTACTGTAATAAGAAGTTCTGTACTTTGAGAGCTTGTTTGTATCTGTTTTAAAGCATGCTTCACGTGATTTTTGGCTGATTTCATCTTGGCCATGTTTAGGTTGCTCTTAAAACTTTAATTGTCATACATCGTGCTTTGAGGGAAGTGGATGCTACATTTCGGGAAGAACTTGTTCACTATGGCAGGAGCAGGAATCCTATGCTCAACTTAGCTCATTTCAAGGATGATTCCAGTCCTCATGGTAGTCACTGTTATCAATTTTATCATTTTTTACAATGAAATATAGATGAGTAACATGGTTCTCTTGTGATCAGCATGGGATTATTCTGCATGGATACGGCAATATGCTTTGTTTTTAGAGGAGAGACTTGAATGTTTTTATGTATTGAAGTACGATGTTGAGGCTGATTATCCTGTAAGTTTTCCATCTCTCTCTCTCTCTCTCATTTATTCATTTTTCCTAGTATGGAAATTCAATTGCGATGCACATTTCCTGTGATGGAAGATGTTACCCCTGTTTGTTTTCTGTATTTGGAGCACCACCAAAGGATCAGCATTTACCATCAAGTCCATGGTAGGGAGGTCCACCATGTTCTCTAAAGACAATGCAGTACTGACACCTCTCACAATGACAATGACAACACTTGACAGAACACCACTGCACCATCTGACCACTTTTTTATTGCATTCTCCAAGGTGGTCATAGAGAATTTTGGATTATAAGGGTTAGAGAATTCATTCTCCATTCTTTAAGGAACACATACAAGTCCCAGTTGTACCTTAAGCAAATGTTAGACAAAGGAGATAATCACCATAGAAAAGGAAGTAAAAACATAGTCAATGGTGAGCACTTCAGAGTTGCAAAGTGGAAATTACAAGAAGAAAAGCAATCTCAAGTGCATCAAAAATAATTTTTTTTATTAAAATAGCCTAAATCATTAGCATGTAATTTCACTGAATTCACATTCATGTTTGCAATATTATTCTTTTGATTTGTACCAAAATTAGTTTGTCTCTTCTCCATATTTGGCTACTGTAAGGGTCAATCTCTTCTTGATGTCACTTTTGTCCAACTTGATTGAATTCAATCATCTTTTTTACCATCTTGTCAACAGAAGACTGTATCTGGAAAGGGAGAATCACAACAAAACTGCATAATTCTGCATTTGGTATTCTCACCTGACCTTGTCCCTATTATTTCTTTGGATTTCCACATCCTTGACCAGTTTCAACGTTCAACAGTACATCATCACCTTCCCTGGCTCAAGATCTGTCAATGGTATTTGAGCACAGCCTCTTGTAGCTTGGGTCCTTTTATCATCATAAACATTCAGTAACAAATTTTGCGTAGATGTTCTTTTGACACTAATTCAAAGTGTTCATTCCAGATAGGATTCAGTTGGTTGTTCTATGGAAAACACAAAGATATTTTCAGATCGAAGAGAAACAGCCAAACAGGACCTAGACTGGAAAGGAAACACAGGTCCTTAAGATTGTTTTGCTCGTCTTGATTCTATCATGGATTGGGTGAATAAGCAACACAGTGAAGGGATCAGATTTCCCTAAGATATCCTTATTTGTCAGATCCTTTGCATGAACAAGCTTCACTTCCAATTTTCCAACAGGTTTCAAATCCAGGTTGATAAAAATTGCAGATAATGGAAACAAAGTCTTATTATTCAGCTATTTAATAAACATCGAACATGTCTGTTCTTAACCAACCACTGCCCATGCTTACAACCCTATCTTTAACATGAAAAAATTGGTAGACATGCCCAAAAATTTAAACTAACTGAAAAATGAACGATTGGCCAGATATGCGTACAAGATCAAGAAAACGATGCTTAATGTCCAACCAATTACTTGTCATTGTCATCATGGCCTTGTCCCAATAATCGCAAGTAACAACCATATCTGAACTATCAATGAAGTTATGGTAGGTAGTTGAAACCAAGTTGCATTGGCTGGACATGAGAAATACCCAAGCATTTTTATCATGTCCTACCCAAGTGGCAGCCCATCCATTTGGGTTAATGATTGAGAACTTTTTTGTTGTACAATGAAACCCCAGTCACCAACGCATGTATCCAATATTTGATTGAACCTCTAAGCTATTTTTTTGTTGATCTTATACTCAAATAGTGATTCCAGAAGGGATCCACACCAATTAGTTTAGATTAATAATTGAATTAACCTTTGCTACACACATATATGGTACTGTTTCTTTTAATTGAATAAAAGCATGTCTACATGTATTGTCAACTCGAGAAAATCCTGCATAAAATTAAAGGTTAGTAACCTAGGGGTACCTATATGTAACATCCGAAGCTGATGAGGGTGGGGAGTGATCGCTAGGGTTAGAAAGAGACTGGACAAGGTGCGGCTCCTGGGAGGTTTCTAAGTGAAGGGTGGCAGGGATGAACTGTCCCACATCAAAAAGGGGGAGAAAGTTCTTGAACTTTAAATTTTGGGGTTCTGTGGAAACCTATTGAGGCGCCTTTTGTGCGGATTGTATGGGCATCAACCACAAAGGGGCAAAGCCTTGAGGACTGTAATGGTTCAAAGCGGACAATACTTCAGCAGTGCTGCCACGGGCTGTTACACTATAACTCCCATGTGAAATAGGAATAACTTTCCTAACTAGCCAAGTCAATGACTTTTCAACAACATCTCAGATTGTTTGTTGTAGAAACAAAATAAATGACCATCTAACCAAGTTAAAAAAAAAAAATTAATATCACACTACAAGAGTGCAAGTATGACATAAAGACAAAATATCTCCGCAATGAACATTGGAAAATCTTTGCATGTTATAAAGAAGAAGGACAATGAAACCAATTTTTGTAAAATGAGCAAACACTTCAGAAGCAACCATAGATTAAATGAATGCAAAATTTGGTATAGCTTCTCATGAAAAAGTTTTTTGAAAGGTAGCTTTATAGGAAGCATTTTCTGAAAGCTCATTAAATAGCATTTGGTTAAATATAAATTTTTGGAAGCTATTTTGCAACTTTTCATAATGCTTGACTTTAAAACTTAATAAGAAGTGAAAACAATGTGGCATTTGTAACTTTGAAGGAAACCACCTACCAAGAGATGATATTATCAAATTCCTCAAGAATCTAAAAGTAGCTTCCCCCTTGTAAGAGTAGCCTTGATGGAGCAAATAAGCTTTGCCAAACATAGCTAAAGAAGTTCATGGAAGTGGGTAGCTTAAGACAAATACCATCATGACAAGAATAACTGAACCAAGTATTCTTCGAGACACCGACACAACAGGTTGCATAATCTTTTACCAATAATACACTAACTCAAGCATATGCTAAACCAAACAAGTTGTTTAAAATCCATAAGGGTGCATTTGAATAGATGGGAAAAGGGAGGTGGGAAAGAGGTGAAAAAAGGGGAATATAAAAAATTGTTGGAAAACAGAGTGGAATGATGTGATGTTATAGGGCATAATTATTGAAAATAAAGCGGATCACAAAAAATAAATAGGTTGTTTCAATGAAAAGATGGGTGATAATTATTGAAAAAAATGTAGGTAATAATGAGTAAAAAATAGAGATGTTAGGAAGTTACAATATTACATCACATTAAATGTGGTGGAAAAGTTCTTCACGCCCCCTTTCACAAGTAAACAAACATGCTCTAAGAGAATATAATGTATTGCGTATCTAATTCTTTATTATTATTATTTTTTTTGTTTTTTATCCAAGGAAATGCTTTACTACAGCTTTTCTTGGCATTTATTGTTTCCTTTGATCCCTCAAAAGACAGGATTTTCTGTGTTACTACAGCTTTTCTTGGCATTTATTGTTTACTTTGATCCCTTAAAAGACAGGATTTTCTGTTCACTGTGGATGCATTCATCTGCTAATTTGGATTGGTGGACTGCCTTCCTGCCCTAACAAACTCAACCCAACATCAGAGGGTTGTAGAAACAACACATGAAGAATACTTGGGTTGTTTCCTAGTGTGTGGGTCATGGGCTATCCAAGAATATAGGTTACACAGTATTTAACTTGTTATTTGTAGAAACTCAAATTGTTCATCAGTAATAATTTCAGTGGATAAGTATCTTGTTACATGAAATTTTTTGTTTGATTTTACTTTGCACCCTCCAGCACCACTTCATCTTCATCCTTTTATGCTCATGGAATTTGTATCTGGTTGTTGGTTCTCTGCTTGTGGCTTCACATGCTCAGGAAATCCATGTGACACCTCATGTGGACCAAAACATCTAGATGACATTCAAAACATCTGACCCAGGCACTCATCATTGTATTTCCTACGTGTGTTAGATGGGGTACACTCGTTTTTTTAAGTTTTTCGTTTTAACTACCTAGTATTCTATCAACTTGTAGCTCATCTTTGACATGCCATTGGAAAGCCTGATCATCAAAATGATTGGCTTACCTGAGGATAGCTGGGATGCTGCAATGCTCAAAGTAGGGAAACTAGTTTTTGTAACATCTGAAAATGCTCCCATCTTCAATCATGCTCCACCACTTTCAATCACTTCATCGCAATAGCCATTTGCTTGTAATTGACTATGTCTAAAATCTCTAGTGGTTTTAATGGTATTGAGCATCATTTCACAGATTTGATTCAAAAATAAACTATCAGCCAGTTTTATTTTTGAAAGTTGAAACAATAATCTGATTAACATTGGTATAGTGAGCGCCAACTCATCTACTTTGGGTATTGACTGCAGAGAACCAAGGATCTGGCCACAGTGGAATTGCTTGAACAGTTATCAGCTTTGCAGTTGCTTCTGTTTCGCCTTCTTGCCTGTGAGGTACAATGATATAACATTTTATTGGTTATTAGTTTCATGCATTCAATGTCAACCATTTATTCAACTTAATTAATGTTGTCATCAATTCAATATATTGACAAAACATAACATCAGCATCAATTAGAATTTTCTTTTTCTCATTTGAATTTTAAATTTCAATGTGTATGCAGCCACTAGGTGCAGCAGTTTACAATAATGTGGTCCAAGTAGCACTTTCAATGGTGAGTAATATCTTTATCATCTGATTTTTTCTGCATATTCATAGTAGGAGGCAATGCAAGGTGGAACATTGAAAATATGGACATTCCAGGAAACTATACGTGCAGCTAGATTCTGGTGAGCCAATTACTTCATGTGGTGGTTCTCATTGCACATCAAAGAGAGCCTACAATGTTCCTTCATCAGACAATCATAAAACC
This sequence comes from Pouteria campechiana, assembly GCA_036873735.1. Taxonomy (NCBI): domain Eukaryota; kingdom Viridiplantae; phylum Streptophyta; class Magnoliopsida; order Ericales; family Sapotaceae; genus Pouteria; species Pouteria campechiana. The sequence continues at coordinate 41,059 of JAYJMB010009678.1, forward strand.
ATTCAGTTGGGCCACCAATTCAGAATATTGTTCAGCGTTTAGGATCATGGTCATAGTGTGATGTGAACAACATTGCATGGCATATTCAGGTTCACCAGAATAATCCCTTTGGTTGAATCCCATCTGCACCATGTGTGGTCGTAATAGAAGGGAAGTTTGATTTCCTTTGCATCATAGTTTCCCTTATGTCTTGGTGATGTTAATGTGTGCTTGTGTGTGACATTTTGGATAGGTTGCTGGGGAAAGTGTCAAAATTTATAATGCTATCTGTGATGGTACAATCAATATGATTGACAAGGTAAGGTGATATTTGTGCACTTAAATCTAAAAATCTGGCTACATTAAAAGTGCTGAATGCTGATTATCAAGCACTATGGCAGTTTTTTGAGATGAAAAAGGATGATGCTGTCAAGGCTCTTGAGATATACAGGAAGGCGGGCAAGCAGGTACCAATTGATCTATAGCAAGCATGCTTGTTACTTTATGCATTATTAAAAGTACTGACTAGGTTCAATTTATACATATGCTGTTTTTTTCAAATCATCAACTTGGTTTCAGGCAAAACAGTTGTCATCATTTTATGAACTATGTAAAAGCCTTGGTCTTGGGCGGGGAGAAAGGTTTCCAAAGATCGAACAGGTTACTTTAATTATGCCTCCTATGTGTCTATGTTTCTATTGGCTTTGCTGGTATTTCCTGGGAATTCTGAGCCACGTTTACAATGCAGCCCCCAGAATCATTTCTCAATGCCATGGAAGAGTATGTACTGAATGCTCCGCTCGCTTTGGTTCGGAAGGATCAGGTACTTGATTCTATTCATTATCTACCATTCTTTAGGAGTTTCATCATGTACTGTGGTCAGTTAGTTGCAACACTGATATTCATAACTCTTTATGTTTCTTGATGTGTTCTGTACTCCCCAACAAAATTTTGACTTTTGATTGTCAAAATTTCTGATTTATATAAATTTGGAGAACTCTGCATGCACATGATATTTTAATACAACAAGAAATGCTAGCCTCATCCTTATGTTGTTCACATCATAACACTGTTGCAGCCAACATCTCCATCTGTTATTATCGTTGTTGCCATCACTCTCATGTAATCTGCATCATAATGATGATCATAATTGCAGTCTTGCACAGTTTGGAATTACTCATCTTGTTTCACTGGTCAGATCTGAGTCTATATCCTCTTTACATGAGCAAGCACCCATATCCCTTCTATGTTCATCAATGTACTTTCCAGGATTTCTGCATTTCTTTGTTTTGGTCTTCTATGTTCATCAAAGTCCTTTCGAGGATTTCTGCCATTCTTTTTTGGTCTTTTCTACCACAATTGTTGTTCTTCTTACTGGAATTATCTCTGTACTTTTTCACATGATCAGAGAATCTCAGTTCACTCTCCATCATTCTCTTCAAAGCTGGGATCTATTACTTTCTAGTGTTGAGATTTTCTATTTTTGGTTCTTGCCACTATGGAAATCAAATGTTCTGGGGATTTCGATTAGATTTTTATTGGCTATTTCTTTTGGTTATTTCCACTATGGAAATCATACATTCTGGGGAACTGCTTTCTTTTTAATCTTTATTGGCTCACGTAATATAGGTTGGATGTCAGTCACGCTTTGACATTGCCTTTTCTCTCTTTTTAGTGTTGGGTATTTTCAAAATTTTATATTTTTAAACTTATCAATTATAATATTTAACTATAGCCATTTTATATAACAAAATGGCTAATACCAAAATGGAGAAGGCTTTGGTTTGTTTGCTGAATGGTAACTAGGTGAGAATGTTGGATGGAAATGAGACATGATACGATGAAAAGGAAAAGTAGAAAGGGGACATGAATAATGTCCAAATGATATAAATAGGGGTGGAGTATGGACAACTTCAATCAATTGGGGATACTGATTCCAGTGAAATCCATTACCTCAGGGATTGGATATTGCTGTTGACCACTTGAATTGCTGCTGGATTGGAGGCATTGGAGACTGAATCCCAGAGCATGTTGAAATTCTGCACACCCTGAATCCTGCTCTGGGTGTCCAAATTCTGGTATGCGTGGTTCTGATGGATTTTGTTACCAGGCGGATGCTACAGATGGGAAGACCGATTTTAACATAGGGACTGGTGTCCATGAAACAGACAGATCAAAGACTGATTCCTACTTGACTGATTCTAATGTGATTGCCCAAGCAAGCAGTTGAAGTGTAGTGACTTGCCCATAAAAGGATGTGCAGTGGACGATGAATCCATTTAATTTGAGTGGCAGTCCTATCATCATCAAAAACTGTTCCCACTTAAGCGGGGTCAACTACATGGATTCTGTTGTGCTGTTCCTGTTGGAGTGACAGCCCTGTGAGAGAAAAAAAGTAAGAAAAGGACTTCACTTGCTGCTGCTGCTTCCTGAAAAACTTGTTTCATAAGCTTATTGCTGCTCTATCACTAACAAGATATCTCCATTTAGACTAGCTGCCAATGGTGATTGGTGATTGGATCGGTTTCAAATTCTGCCTACTTTAAGCCTGTATGGGATGATGGAGTATCCTAGGAACAAATTGTCTGAACCCTTAGAGCAGACTCTTGATTCTATTTGAATGACAAAAGCAATAATATTTTAAGTGACTTAATAACATGACTTGAAGCTGCTATCTTGATTTTCTTTTATTTATTTATTCGATTTGTTTTAATTTGTTTACCCACTCTCTTGGTGTAACACACTGATCATGGTTATGCTGTACTATTCAACAAGAAAGAATATCAAACAGAAGAATCACAGTGAAAAAAAGCAAAAATAGGAATGAAATTCATGGGTGTTTGATTTGTTATCTCGAAATTTGTGGATATTTGATTTGTTGTCTCCTAAAGTTGATAACTATTTTGTAGTTTTCAGTTGATGTTTCCTTTGCTTGTGTTCGGTCTTTATCATTTAGAGAAATAATTATAGCAAAATATGTTCCTTTTTTTTTTATTTTTCAGTTGAGTAGCCCTTAGCTTAATTGTCATGGTTTGTGTTTGTCAACTGTATTACCTGATATTATTGGAGTTATTTTATTTCACCCAGTATTGACTAACTTAACCTTGTTGAAATTATATTTAGTTAAAACTAGACTTTTGACCTTATTCATAGTAGGATAGTGGGCTGGGGGTATATATTCAGTTCGTAAGAAAAAGTTTATAGGCTTGATGTGATTTGCAGCTTAGATAACTGAACTTTAGTCTGAACATTTGAATGCAAGGCATTGTATACACACAGTTAAGGTAGCTGTTATGTTTCAGTTGATTTTGCACCCCACCAATAATTATGTTGCTTAACTGCTGCTTCAATTCATTGGATAGTGAAATGGTACATTTTCTGAGTTCTTTATTTTATTGTGATCAGGATACCAAAAATAAAATTGTACCTCCAAAGGCAGTCTTGGCCCTTGACTATAAGAAAGTTACAGAAGTGGAGGAGGCAGCAAAGGCATCCCCACCATTGCCAGAACCAGTTAAAGTGGAAACTCCCACTGTTGAGACAGCCAATCTTCTGGTAATGTTTCAGTTCTGTAAATATTTTTACCATTTTGGATTTTTCCATCAACAGTGTATTCAAATCCCAAAACCTTTTAAGGCCATTTCCAACATTGTCTTATGTGATTCTCAGGGCCTAGATGATCCCAGCCCAGTTGCATCTGACCTCGATGAGAAAAATTTGATGGCACTTGCCATAGTACCAATTTGTAAGCTGTCTACAAATTGCGGATTGTATTTGTTAAGAATGAAATTAATTGTAAATGACATTAACTTTTCTTTGTATAATACAGCCATTCCTTCAACAGCTTCTGCTTCTGGAAGTCCTGATCTGGCAAATGGAACTACGGGCTGGGAATTGGCACTTGTGACTGCTCCAAGCTCAAATGAAAGCAACACGAACATTACTAAGCTGGTAAAAATTTAGCACCTATAATCCTCCCTTTGAGTTCCTTGTTGCTTGAGATGTCTTGGAATCCCTTAGCAATTTGTTTTAAAATAGAGACTTGCATTAGCATTGAACTAGCAAGATGCTGTTTCACTAAAAAGAGAGGCAATTTAGGATTTCAGATACTTGGTCATTCAAATTTCTATGAGCAAAAATCCAGCAGCAGATCATCTGTTTCATTGCATTTACTATCCTTTAAGAAAGTCTGGAAAGCTGGTTTCATGGATTAAGATAGATCTCCCAGAAACATGCTCACTATCAAGAATTGAGTCTATACATTTCGCAGCCACAGTGGACCGATTGTCCTGAATCCAAAACCTGCTCTATTCTTGGACATGGTGCCTCCATACCTAGTTCTGGTGGCTTTTCTTCATGGTTACCTGCTTGACAACAGCTTTAGTCTCTTTTCTACATAGTTTTGGTGTAATATGTTCCAATGAACTTAGGGAAATAGCATCATCTTAAGTTAGTGAGTTTGCAGTTTCAATGGATTAATTTCCTAAATTTCTACTTTCATGTTGTAGTTCCTGCTACTTTGAAACCTTAAAAAGAATTGAGTTTGATGTCTAGCACACAGCCAATTGATAAAGTTCCAATGGTAGGCTTGGTCATGGTATCGTATTGTACTTTCTGTGGCCTCTATCATCAATATTATCAATGGATGGGTTGATAATGGGGCTAGTCTCATCTTTTTCTGGGCCATTTGTCATTTTTCTGGAACTTAGCATCTTATCTTTTAGCGTATATTATGCCAAAGATTATCATTTACCTGTTGATGAGATTTGCGGAGCATGCTCCATTGAGAATATGTTGGATCATGAAGCCATGGACCATTTGCACAGGCTCTGGATCATGACTATTTAACTTTGACCTTTATTCCTGCACGTCATCCATTTTAGTTCTTCTTCAAAGAATTAATTTTCATACATGATGTTTTCTGAATTTTTGTGACAGGGCGGTGGTCTGGACAAGCTTACCTTAGACAGTTTATATGATGATGCTCTAAGACAAGATGCTTTAAGACAAGCAAACCAGAATGCAAGCTACAACCAATGGAACACAGCATCTTTCACACACATGACACCAATAGCAAATGACCCATTCCGTGTCTCTAATGCATTTTCAGCACCTCACAATGTTCAGATGGCTGCAATGGTCTACCAACAGCAGGCTTTCATGTTTCAACAACAAATGGTGGCGGCACAGCAACTACCACAACAGTCTATTAACCCATTTGGCAACCCATACGCTGTTGGCTCCCAACAGTATGGGCCAGGCATGCATCCACATATCCAGGCATACAACCCATATGCAGGCTATACTTAGCCTACAAGTCCATGAAGGAAAAAATCTTCCTCAAATATTTGACAAAGGAATGTAAAGTGTGTAATGCTTGTGTAGCTAGTGAGGATTTTGGGTTTGTTGGTTTGTTGATTATTTTTAGACACAAGGATGATCATAATAATGTTATGAAATCGCATGTGAAATTTGTATCGAGCAAACAGAAGTTATTGGAAATTCTTTACTTTTTTTTCCAGCCGTATTTGTGGTGATCTCTGTGAGGTTGTTCTAGATCATTTCGTAAGCGGTATCTTTGTGTTAAAATGGCGGTAGGGCAGATCCAAGGCTTAGATCTGACAACATGTCTGAATGGGGAACATTCACCAACATGTCTACAGGACCATTAATGGTTTAACATTGAAAACTAGGTCTAGTTTTATTTGTGTTAGGCATTGTTTGGATGCATTTTTTGTTGGGTTTGTTCTGATATGCCGGGGCAGCTTTGGCCCCAGAGATTGACTTACTGTTTGTTTGCATTTATCCCCTCAACTTTTTAAGTTTGCAATTTTTGCCCATTTAACTATGATTTTTTATATTTGTTTTTACTTATAAAAATAATTTGCCTATTGCTCCCTCGACCGAGGAAAGTTTATTTGTCAAATTTTAACTAGATAATTTGTTCAAAATGCAAATATGACACTCGAATGGTTTACTTTGACTAAATTTTGTAGTCTATAGGATCAAGGTCATGTAAAAGGAATCTTCCCCTTAATTTTAATGGATAATAGGTTAAATTATGGAGATAGACCCTAGAAATTGAAGATTTGACTACAAAAGCATCCTTGAATGGTTAAACTTCCACTGAATTTTACAGTCTACCTTACCATAATCAAAGTCATGAAAGGGTGCCCCCGAATCATGCTTCACCTGATCTTGATAGCTAGTGAGTCAGGTTAGCATGGTGGATCCTACTTTAAGTGTTTTTATTTTGAAAGTGTATTACACGCAAATGGTAGAATAATAATTTTTCCTTGTTAGATATGTCGAATGAGTCCTTTTGGAAGATAATTTTATATTGGGGGTCATTTTGCAATTTGAAAAGTTATGGGGTAGATGTACAGCTGAATGTTGAAAATATTCCCCTGCAGTCCTGCTTCATCGATGATTCCTAGCTTGGGAAATCCACTTGCAAGCGCATTTAAATTTTTGTACCTAGTCTTAGGTAAATAAATTGAATGAGATTGTATTATATGTGAGCTTAGCGTACAAAAACTTGTATTGATATGGGCATCCTGCAAGAGAATTATAAAACGAAAAAAGCCATTTGGTTGCACTCTGATATGGTGGAAACATGACCAGAGGTTAACGCAGCCATGTTTGGTTGGTTAGTGGAGGTCACAATCCTTGAAAGTGACTAACTGCCTAAACAAAAGACTAGTCAATTCGGTTTTTGGCAGGCTGATTAAAACCCTCATATAATACACATGATGTGTGTCATGCTGATCTGTAAGGAAGGTATCTATCATGAAAAAAAAAAAGTAGAAATATTTGGACTAAATGATTCTCACGTGAATGGATTGGACAACAAAAGGAAGAAGAGTCTGATGGATGTTAAAACATCAATTTGAATTTTGAACACAATATCATCTCATTTGAATTTTCAACATACAACTTTATTTTCTCAAAAGCACATAAATTGTGTGTTATACGCATAATTAGATGTGGTCCATCGAAAACAAATCACCAATGGAAATGTAATGAACTTGCCAATAAATCATACATACAACACAAGGTTAGAATCCAGCCTTCTGTCATAAGGGTATAGCACAATTAAACTAAAAATACGCCTTCCCACTTGAAAAATGAGCAGTTAAGACAAAGACTTGGTATTTTTTATTGGCTACTTAATTTCTTATTTTCTTTTTAGCTGTGGGAATTGACAACTACACGTGAGGGAGGGACCCAATTTGGGAACCAGTGAGCTCATGCATGGCGCACCTTTCGTGTCCTTTGGTTGACAAGCCAAGAACTTTGAAGAATTTGTTTGGCATATGCATGGAAGAGTGTAACAGGGTGTTTATTATATATATATATATAATGAAGATTATATATATATATATTCGTTGCTATGTATGCATATAGACTATTAAGGGGCCCTTAATAGTCTTATTTGGTATGAGCACCAAATAACCTCGACAGAGCTATATATATATATATATACACCAGATAAGAGGGTTGAGTGTAAGATTAACAGAATATTTCATAGTCTGATTAAGTCCCAAGTTCAATAGGCCATGATAGGTTATCTTCACATTCTTATTGAATGTACCTCGACAGAGCTACCAGGTGAACTTGTTGCCGTTGGGCCCTTAATAAACCAAAGGGGCGGCTATGACTCATGGTATAACACTCAAGGATCGCATTTCATTAATCCAGGTATGTATTACTCTAACATGGCGACACCAAATAAGCAATAAAAACTCAAGTAGAAGAAGAAAGATCATTAGTCATGGAACATAGAAGGGGGTATTACCCCATGATTGTCATTAAGAACATAAAATAAAATACAAAAGATTGTACCTTAAAAAGGTGCTGTGATTTTCCAACGAAAATCGATTTACAACAGTGATGAGGTTTTTACAAAAGTTTGGGTATAGGAGACAAGGGCATCTTCGTCTTCGCAGAGGAGAGGAAGCACCAGCTGAACCTTGAAGAGAGACTCCGGGGGGTTCTGGTTCCGCAGAAGAGAGGATCTCAGATATAGGCGAGCCTCGGATGCTTGTCATGATTGAGGAGCGGAGGAATCTTCACTGTTTGCTCCGTGATTGAGGGGATGCCGACAGGTTACTGTTCATCTTTTGACTTGGTGGGTGCTTTTCCACCGAAAAGCAGATTCTTTGCAAAAGGTGACAGGATCCTTCTGATGACGACGAACACGCGTTGTGACACGTGGACAGATGTGGACAGCATGACAGACCAACATCCATCGATTGTACAGGAGTCCTGGGAGGAATCCTATGTGTATGGTTCGAGTTCTCTTAGAACCCGGTATTGGGACTCAGTGAGTTCGAGCATGTCTTCGTTCTCTTGAGCGAAGTCTTTAGTGGAACCTTTAGATTCGACCCGGGATTTGGCCGGAGAAGTCCGATGCTGAGACGTAGCTGGAGACAGCTCTGATTGGATTTGGGTGAGGACCAGCATGAGGTCCTCTGGAGATTTGGCCAAGGAAAGATGATTTTGAATAGCCGTCTTCTGGGAGGCCAGATGAATACCTTCTTTTGTTTCTTCAATATAGGCTTGCCTCTTTGTGGACGGAAGCTGATTGAAGAATTTCTGGACATTGATGAGATATGCCGCAGAGGCATTGTATGTATCCCACCATTTGACTTTGTAGACCCTTGCCAAAGATGCTGGAAAGGGACTATGATTGGCTTGGAAGCAAAACTCCCACTTGCAGATCCATGCAAGTCCAAACTTCATGCAGAAAATGCAGATTTTTTGAAAGCATAGTTCATGCCGTTTGGATGCATATTTTGAAATAAAGTGGTTGAATCCTTCAGCCACAGATTGAGGGAAGATTTCATGGATAGCACCAAAGTACTCCCACCATTTTGAAAACCAAAGAGGAGGAGAAAAATTGGTATCTTTTTTAAAGAAAATCATCCATGAATGATTGAAAGATGGATTTTGTAGATAAAACATCCTATACCACGCCTGTTGGTAATCCCAGTAGGAGTAGATAGGAGGATTGAAGTTTTTTGA
>JAYJMB010009689.1:0-50055 GCA_036873735.1 Pouteria campechiana
GCCATCCACCCCTCAAGGACCTCAGTGTCCCCACTGAGCACCAGTGTCACTTACTGGCCACACCCCCGCAGACTGTTGGGAGTCGACTCTGATACCAACTGTAACAACCCGGGCTCCAGTCGAGGTTTCGCTTGGGTGAGGGAGGGAGTCCTGGGTTAAGTGTGGGGGCTCGTGGAAATCGGTCAAGGCGCCTTTTGTGGGACAAAACCGTGCGGGCATGTGCCCAAAGTGAACAATACCTCGATTGGAGCCCAGGTTGTTACAACATAGGACCAAATAGACCATGGTTTGGATTCCTATGATAGTTGTAGATGTAGTAAATGCAATTCAATCTCCTAACATTAGAGTAGTGGCACTGAAGAAGCAATGTGTACCAAACTTTGTTGCCACTGACCCATCTGGATTCATTCCGAAATGGGTACCAAAAATTAAAGTCTGACCTTATCGTTATAGGTGTGTTTGAGAGCCATAAGAAGCAGCACGTGGTATATTAATAGTAGTTTTCAAGACACATGATAGGAGAGAAGAAGATGTTCATTGAACTTAAAAAGAAATGTGGTGGAACAATAACCTTCAGAGATAATGGGAAAGTTAGAGTTGTTGAGATTGGTAAGGTAGGCCAACAGCATTCCACTATCATTTCAGATGTGCTTTTAGTTGAGGGATTAAAGCATAACCTTCTAAGTGTTAGTCAATTTTGTGATAGTGGTTACAAGGTTATGTTTCACTCTCATATTTGTTCAGTCCTAGATTAGCATGACTCAGTTGTAGTTCTAGGCAAAAGGCATGGAAATATTATTCACTGCAAACAAACTGCAAGTGCACAGTGTCAAGTTTTGTAATATAGTGATAAGAAAGTATCATCTCCACAGGGATTGTATATTTCAATTTATCACTAGCTATCACAGTAAATAATCTTGATTTTATTTGCAAAATCCAATAATATGAATTTAACTAAAAGTTAGAAATAGACAAGCTTTTGGTGGGAAGAAATCAAGGTAATCAAGCTCTGGAGGATCGATTTCACTTGTGCTTCAATAATGGTGCTCTTAACTCATTATACATTGATTGTTCTATTAGTTTATAAATCAAGAATATCTTTAGTGCCAAGCTAAGTGTCCATTCTCAATGTCCCAATTTCAATATCCCTTTGAAAATTGAAATATTAAGAATACATTAAACTTTGTGATTCTTTTGAATGACTTCACGACACCTAAAAGCTCTCCCGAGTCATTTAGAGTATCATGTTATGATGCCTAGATTATAATTGAGATTACCTCTCTCAAGTGTCAAATCTCAAATATATAATTATTCAATAAATGGCCAACAAATTGACAACATTAAGAATAAAGCATCATAAATAAACCAATAAGAACTTTCAACCATATAAATTATTAATCACACCATAATATCAGCACAAGATCCACCTTCCCTCTAGAAGGAGTTTAACTACTCATACTTGAATCAAAATCCATAACATAATCATTCAACATTGTCTAAAATCTGAATCCAAAGTTTAAGCCAAAGTACAAATGAAGAATGAGCAGTAAAACATTTAGAGATTCAGGAATAAAATGATAGCAAACTCTTCCACTTTAGTTCTTCTCTTTGGAAACCAACTTGAAGTCCCCTTCTTCCAAGCTTCTCAAAAAATCCTTCCTTCTCTTCTTTCCTAGCCACAAAACATGCCTCCAATCTACCTCTCCTCTCTCTCTCTCTCTCTAAGGCTACTCCTTTTTATGCTCCCTTAGAGTTTTGTCTTTTTGCATCATTTCCAAGCATTTGTAGAATATCTAACAGTGTGTCGCAAGTTTCAATACCGTGACATTGATTTCCAATGCAACAACACTATGCATGCCCTTTGCCCATGTTCCACCTCAATGTCGTGATGCTAACTTCTAGTGTTTTGGCACAAAATTGCTGTCTTGGCCAAGTTCTTCTTCTCCAGGTTTAGTGTCACAACATTGTCTTCTAGTGTCATGGCATTGACTTTTTGTTTGCCAAAATCTTCACATACTATGATTAGCGTCGTGACATTGAGTTTTAGTGTTGCAACACTAGGCTACTAACTTGGAATTCTTGGTCCTCCTCTTGGTTGTTTTCCTTCACTTTTCCATAATTCATTGCATCCTCTTCTCTTCTCATATATTCTTTCTCATTTTCTTTAGTCTTACTGCTCTCACTTGCCCACAAACAAAAATAAGTCAAAACATCCCAAATTAACTCAAAATAACCCAAGAATTAACTAAAAATTTAGCTCAAAGGATATGATATAAGTGAATGGAATTTACTTATCAAACACCCCCAAACTTAGCTTTTTGCTAGTCCATGAGCAAAACTCAAGAAGAACCTAAAAACAACATTAATCAAGTTCATCAAAACTAAAGAAAGTTAACCCAACTTGGAACAAATTGTCAAAATATCATCTATATCAAAAATTTCAACCTAAATATCATCTTATCTACCTTCGATTCTTGATGCATGTGCAACGAGTTATAACCATTCCAATTTAAATCAATTCATACTTAGATTAATTTGTGTAACTAAGTAAAACATATTCAATGTAAACTCTATGAATTCATGGATTACAAGAGACTATAATAGAAATGCATATGATGTTTTACTTCCTTCACACTTCTTATTTTCATTTTGTTGGCTATATTACTATCACACTCCCTATACTTATCTTCTTTTAATTTCTTTGGAGTATGATCCCCCCAATTTTTGAGTTGTATTACTATCACACCACCAAGCTTATTTTCTTTTTGGTTCATGAAAATGTGATCCCCCCCAATTGAAGGATGAATCCTTATTCATGCTTTTCTTTTGTCTAATGTTCATCTCAAACAATAATTATGATGAATTCTAGAGTTCAAACTGAGCTATGCATACTTGGTTACCACAATTGTTTCTAAGTACTCAGTGAATTCAAAAGAAAATGGTTATGTGATCAAATGTATATATTGAATCTAAAGTAGATTAGACATAGATTCAAGTCAAAAACACAAATAACATTAACATCTATCATCCTCGTCCTAGCCATTGTTATAACATGTTTTTCACATCATTGGTCTCATGTTCTAATCAATGCACAAAATATTTCTTTCAAACATAACCACAACCAAACAAAGCACTAAATAGATATACTGAAACAGAACACATATAACTTGATAAACCAAACACACAAATAAAACCAAGAACCAAAACCAACGAATAGAACATAGCTAAACCTCCCCCAAACTTAAAACAAAACACTGTCCATAATGTAATAAAGAGTATGAAGAATGAGGAATTCCCTAAAGGAGATCATTCATCATCATCTTCTATTTCAGATTCCTCATCATCTTCATCTTAAGATTCCTCATCGTCTTTGTCTTCAACCAGTGAGTAGGAGGGAAAGACTGGAGGTGGAGGAAGTTGAATCAGATTTCCTAATTGGATGGGAAACTTTGATGTGAGAGTAATGTGGCATTGCATTAGGTACTCATATTGCTTTTCATGCCTGGCGACAAACTGATTGAGGGATCCGGCTATCTCTTGAACTTCTTGGAGCAAATCAGAAATTACTATTGCATAATCTACAGATTGTGGTCTTACTGTCGGCCTTAACATACTGGGTTGTGAAATGCTAGAGTGTGCTATGCTGGGGCCTGGGGTATCCTTATTATTGGAGTCTTTAAATTTTCTAATGATGTCCGATGAAATGGCAGGTTTGCTGAATCTCATCTGATGAATTGGTCAACACTCTTGCTTGTAAACAGAGATCATATATCAGGGAGGAGTGACCAAAGCTGTCTGTAGGAGTTGATACCTTTGCCATGCTCAACATTGAAGTTCAATGACTTTCCTGACATCAATAGATAGCCCAGTTTGAATGGTATAGTTTAGCAATGCTCGATCTCTAGATACTCCAGAAACATGGTATGACAACATTAGTTTTGCAGGGATGAAGTAATGTCATACATTTCTCAGATTGTGTAGCCTTGAACTAAGAAAACTAATCACCAAATTTCTAGATGTTTTCCATTGTTTGCCTCCCTATGCAAGGACTTTGATTACCTCCTCATAATCAGACCATTGATCCTTCAATTTGCAAAATTCATCTACCTCATACCAATGCCTTCATATTCTAATGTTCCGTGACATTGGCATACAATTCCAGTACATCTAGAACAAGAGTTGCACCCACCTTCTTGGCAAATTCGTCCTAATTTCGTTCTCTAAGAGCATCATGGACACTTCTCATCGGGTTTGAAGACCTCTTTCTTGTATGCATTTTCTATTTACAATCAAATTCTTGTATCTATCCTCAGCTGCTGGACTCACAAAAGTTGACTTGTTTAAACCACTTAGGTCGGAACTTCTCTATCTTTTTGAAGGACCTATAGACATGGTATTCTATCCTTTAGAAGGAATAGTAAAAATATGCTCACCACTAGTGTAGTAAATGCAATACTATAGTTTGATGCAACACCTCACAATCCAATTCAAGAATAATGCAACTCAATGCAATAAAGATTCACCAATAGCAAACACAATAGTCACAAACTTATAATTGTAACCAACACTACTTCAACAACAATTGCAGACACTCAATTTAAATCTCACTTCACTGAAGAATTTCCACAAACACCTCTAAAATTAAAGTAGTTCCCTTTTCATGCATTTTGACGAACACTTGGAATGTGTTAATCAACTTGCTCACAAGCAACAATGTCTTGTACAATTCATAATGCACTACACAATCCTTTTAACCTCTTATTTCCTTTTTGCACAAACTAGCAATGCAATGGAATATGAAAATGCTTACTATAATCACTCACACAAAGTTTCCCTTTCACTCACAACTTTTGTCAAACATCTGATGTGCACAACCTTCTTTTACATGCCAATCACCATTTTCCTAACACTTTCTCTACTTTTCTCAAACAAGAAAAGAATCCCAATTGATTTGCAAATGAAACACTTAGTTAATGCCTGTAGCTGCGATGAAATCCCTCATGTGGTTTGTAGCTTCCACGTTTCCAACTGCTGAGAGGCTATTTGAAAATGAAGGAATGGATGTACATGGAAGGTAGACTATGTTGAAGCTGTTTTGAGTGTTTGGAGTGATTAGATGCTCATGTTTGGGAGTTGGGAAGTGGTGGTTTTGAAAGTTTTAGGGTTGCAAGAAAAATGGTGAAGGAAAGGAGCAAAAGAGTTTCGATGTCATAGCATGTGAAAGAGAGAGAGTTGCAGCATTTAAAGAACAACTAGACCGAGTCGCTAAGTTAAGGAGGACTAAGTGCCATGACACCCTGTTTTGCTATCGCGGCATCAAACTATCTATTTAGATGTGTTTTTTTTTGTTAGATCAGAGTGTTGTGGCATCAACAATCTGCCTCTATGAATGCTGCCTTCAAAGAACCAGATTGTTGCGATATTCAAACTCTATGCTAGGACATCAATTCCCTATCTGCAATGGCCAACTTGGGTGAACTTTAGTGCCGCGACATCCAATCCTTATGCCATGACATTAACTTGCTGGGTGATTTTAATGATCCATATGTCACTTGTACTCCATGAATTTGTTGTCTTGAATGAAAATATCTTTACTTCTTGATTCATATGGACTCTAATGAAGTGCTTTAACCTGCCAAACATTGTGATTAACTGAAATTAACAACATGAAGCTAATGCAATTAAAAAAGAAAATTGAAAAAAACTTATAGAAAGAGATCAATTAATCTAAAATAAATCAAGGAATTTGAATGAAAAGAAAGCCTAAAAACTTAGCTTGCTTCCCAAGAAGCGCTTAATTTATAGTCTCAACCCAATTGTAGTCCTCTTCATTCCTCTTCCTTAAAGTGGATGACGTCTCCACTCCCGTTTGCATGCTCATAATATTGCTTGACTCTTGGCTCATTCACTTTGAATGTTTTGCCATCTTTCGTGCTCAACTCCACTATTCCATGTGGAAACACTTTGTTCACAATGAAAGGTCAAGACCACCTAGACTTTAGTTTTCCAAGGAACAACTTGAGCTGAGAGTTGAAGAGTAAAACTTATTGGCCCGATTGAAATTCCCTCTACAAGATGAGCTTGTCATGCCACTTCTTGGTTCGATCCTTGTAAATTCATGCATTTTCGTAAGCATCATTCCAAAATTCTTCCAATTCATTAAGCTAAAGCAATCTCTGTGTAACACCCGAGGTATTGCAAATGAGAGTAATTTTTTTTATCATAGTAATGAATTGAGATGAGGAAATAATTTGTGATGACATTACATGATTCAAAAGTATAAGTTACACATATACGTGTGGTTATGTGATTTGGTTCATAGTTATCCAAGGGATATTCTAATTGATTTAATAGTATTATGAGGAAAAATTCATTATCAATATGAGAAAAGGCCATGAAATAAGAGTTGAAAACCAAGGAAAATAGGATGAAAAATCAAGCAAAACAAGAAGCACAAACATAGGTAGTGGCATTGGCGTCGTGGTGCCCAAATGAGGGCCACAATGTTGGATCAAGATGGCAAAGGGGGCGACGTCTAGTAGTTCTGGTGCCATGGCACCGGCCAATAAGATAAGTAGGTGGGTTATTTTTTTAAGCCATTCTGTTCCATTTATTTACCCTGTTTCATTTTCTCTTTCTTCCCCATGCCCTAGATTTGAAACCCCTCCCTTTTGCTTCACTTTTCATGTAATTTTTTGAGGGAATAGCCTTGTTTAGGCATGCAATCCATCATTATTCATTTAAACTTGAGTTTTGGCCATTGGAATGATGGAAAGAAGAAGATATTCAGCATTGCTGCAATTTACAGAGGCTAGGGAGTGTTTTGAATGTAGATTCTCATTTTGGGAAGATGGTTATGCTTAAAATCAAGGTAAACTTCCTTTTCCTAATTGAATTCACAATTTTTATTTTGTTAGGGTTTCATGCTTGATGTAAATAGTAATTTTTGGCGAAAACTGGTGTGGATCCATGGGGAAAATGCCTAATTCATTAAATGAAGTGTTTTGGAATTTGTTTGAGAGTGAGAAATCCAATTTTTTATAATGACCTAAGTAAAGGTTGGAAAGGGCTTTTGTGTGCAAAGTGCTTAAGCCATGAATTGATTGAGTTAAGGGTTTAAGTGGTTTGTTTTCATGGTTATTTAATCATTTCTTGTATTGAATAAGGATTTTACAAGATTAGAAATGAAATTTCGTTGAGACACTTTGTTGAAAAGTAATGAGTTAAATCACGTAGATGAATTTTCTTAATGAGAGACAAAGGGTATTGAAGGATTCTACAACAACTCTTAAGTGGTCAAGGAAAAAGATACTTAATTGACTTAAATGGATTACTAAAATGATATCTATGAGATGGTAATGAACTTTAGTTTGAGTATGTTAATAGAGAAAGACTTTGAAATGATGAATTAAGTGAAAACCCCCAAATTTGGCTCAGTTACGATATCAAATTGATATATAATTGAATAATGAGATTATTGAGTGAATTACACCTAATCGATGAGATTAAGTTGGAAACGTTATTGAACATGGTAATTTCAATTGTATTATATGTTATGTATATGTAGGATCCACTCAGGCGCTAAGTGGTGGAATGGAAGGCTGAGTTGAAGATTATGAGATTGTACCTCACAAGGTAAGTAGGCTCTCTTTTCAAGTTGATTGTATTGCTAAATGAGGATAGTAATTATCCCATTAAATGTATTTGTTTGTATATGGGAATGTGTGAGTGGATGGGGATAGTCGATATCCAATTCTTGTACATAAGTATGTTTGATTATGAAATGTATTCTTAGCTACTTGTTTGACTACATACATGTAAATGTATGCATGGATGTCATAATTGTAAATATTCCCTAATATGTGTATGGATGTGTAATATGATAGAATGGTATAGAATGTACATTAACATAATGAGGAATTGAGCCTTATATTATATTTTTTAGTTGGTAGGTCAAGTAATAGAGTCAACTACAGGTTGGGGCATATGAGTCAATCTGAAGACATCATTAGTCTTAGTATAATAAATTGGTATTGTGTGCCTGTTATGTATTTGTCTATGATTGTATTTAAAAGATATCAAATGTTGTATAATGAAATGTATTGACATGTCATAATGACATTGTGAATGGATTTGTAAAATTCTAGCATTATTTATTGCCATAATGGTGCGACTCCGATTCTGGGCATCTAAGGGTATGTTTTATGTGTGTTATAAGATTATGCCATTATTTTATAGTTCTTAAAATTATAGTATTATGTAATATATGATTGCACAGGTTAGATCCTCATATTTCAATGTAGAATTTGCCAAATTTTTAGTAGAATATTTCCCTTATAAATAAGGTTATTATAGAAAAATGGTAAAACAGATAAGCCCCTAGGTGGGGCATGATAGAATGGTATCAGAGCTATGTTTCTCTGACACTAGGGCAATAGGGTATGTGATGAATCCTAGACCCATGATGGCATTGGCTACTAGAAGGAAAGATGAAATGACATGCCTAATACAAGTTGGGAATATAGGAGAACATTAGCTAAAGGGTTTTAAAGGACTAATGTAAAGAAAGTTATAGTCATATTTGAAGCTCGATAGGTGAGAAGGTTGTGTTGTTATCCTTAGTTAGTCCTGATCGTAAACGTGTTGATAGTGATGATGACTTGCTAATGACTATACGATTGAAAGATTGTGTTTCATTTAGGTGAATAATATCCATGTATATACTGCATTGTCATGAAACTTCAAATGCGATGGATTTGAGCTTGATATTTGTGAATTGATATGATAATGCTAACATGATACTGCTAGCCTTGGCCATAATGTGATAGAGATGTATGTATGTAAAAGGAATGTTAATTTTGGGCATGTGCACCTTTGTATATTGGTGTGGGAGGTTGAATAAGAGTTTGTACTATAAGAGCATGTATGTCTTAAATATGTGGACTATATTGTATCTTCATGAGTTATCACTTATCCTGGAATTACATATGTATTGGATTACTTATGGATTGCTATCGGCTTGTGTGGAATGAAAATGAGAGTATTTTGATAATATAAATAAATATTTACATAGGTGCATCATAATGAGACTAGAAATGATAAAGCCTTGAATGATAAGTCTGGTTATATGCCCTGAAAATGATATGCTCAAATAGCTCAACCCACCTAAACTTTAGATATAACATAATGAAAGTACTTAAAAGGCACAAATATGTTGTGATGTGACTATGAGAGTGTCAAGATACCCCTGAAAATCCATCGATATGATATGAGATGCTTGGATGGCTTTAAGAGATCTAATACGACACTCGTGGGGTGTGTGTGGATATGCTTTGGTGGTGGTCCGATAAGACAACTATAGGGTGTGTGTGGATCATAATTATTATAGATATCCCTGGGGTATCCTTGTGCTGTGGGGTGAGATAGTTTCATATATGATCTACACCCACAGGGTGCCACTATGCCATGGTGGTGTCATAGATATATTTGATTTGCCAAGGGAATGATAGTACCCAGATGCCTGGGGAATGGAAATACCTGGATGTGACTTGACACCCATCTAGTGGAGGCTTAGATGGACTGGTATTAAGATGCCTAGGTGGCAAAATAAAGTGGGAGCCCTGTAAAATATAAAATATGAAAGATAGTATGAGAAAGTACAAAATGTAAGATAGAATTGTATGAAGTGTATGAGATATGAACATATAATGTATAACAAAGTATGGCTTCATAGTTATTATCTTTGATTCCCTCCGTAAATGTAAATGATTCATCTGATATTTTCATGCTACATTGAAGGCAGGGTACCATAGGAAGCACAATGTTGCTATCATGGATTCGAAAACATTAGTAGCTAGGGTTATAAGGGTAATCCAACTGTACATAGAAAATGGGAACAAGATGGGAATTACAGTTGGTAAATTCTATGAAACGGTAAATGTGTATATATGTAAATAATGAAAGTTATCAGAAGTATAACTAAAAAATGATGATAAGATGTGATTGTGGATGCCTTAGTAATGAGGTGAGACATGATGAAACTTGTCATAGTCATGATATGAGCACTATATGCCTTGCTAATAAGGAGGATTATGAAACTTAAATTATGGGCATGGGTAGGTATATCCCGGTGTGGGGATGGTGTGGATATGGGTAGATTATACATCCCCGTGTAGGGGTTACAGGCTATGTATGGGCCTTGTTTTAAATGCACCTTGAGTTTAAATGCACCTTGAGTGTAAGGATAGGAGAGGTGGTATATGAGTGGTGTTATAATAACATGTGTATCAGAAGTATGTACCCTAGAGTGATAAGTCGCCTATGTGTCTGTTTGTGTATGATTGGATATCATGAAAAGAAGAGCATGGATAAAGGGTTAAATTTCTATGCCTTCAATGATTGTGAGGTTATGTACACTTATAATGATTGTGAGTAAAGCTAGTGTAATTTTCTCGAATAAAACCTATGCTCATGAGGATTAAAATAAAACATTTTGTGGATTTCATGGAATGGTAAGGTAATTAAAATCTAAATGACATAGAGGAGATTATTTGAATATACGATGATAGAATAAGAGGAGGAACTACATGTTAATCTTTGACTATTCTAGTGAATCCCCATGAAATCGATTGAATGATTAGACATTTGAAATTTGTGAAACACTATCAAAATTTGGTGACAAGTAACATGTTTTGACATGATTGATTTGCAATTTGGTTGATCTAATCAATAATTGAAAGTTTTATATGGGTTAGTGATGTTTAGTGATAATGCCAATGTTGGCTTGATTGTATTAGCACTATGAATATCTTAGATAAGGCATTGTGTTCGTGTTACTATTAGTAAAAGTAAATAACTCTTAAATGATTAGGATAAATGATTAAAAAGGCACATCTTGCATGGTGTATCATGCAGATATGGATCCACAAGCTATGAAATAATTTGAATAAATGGATTTGCAAACTTATGAAAATGATGAAAACTGAGTGATACTTAAAGTTTTGAGGATAAAACTTTTTGTAAAGGGGGTGGTTTGTAACACCCAGGGTGATAAAATATGGGGATAATTTTTTTTTATCATAATGAATTGAGATGAGGAAACAATTTGTTATGACATAACATGATTCAAAAGTATAAGTTACATATATATGTTAGTTGTTATGTGTTTTGGTTCAAGTTATCCAAGGGATGTTATTATGTATTTAATAGTATTATGAGGAAAAATTCATGCTTTATCAATATGAGAAAATGCCATAAAATAAGAGTTGAAAACCAAGGCAAACATGATGGAAAATCAAGCAGAACAACAAGCACAAAGGGAGGCAGTGGTGTTGGCACCGCGGAGCCAGTAGGTTGTTTTTTTAAGTGGTTCCATTTCATTTGTTTACCCCATTCTATTTTCTCTTTCTTTCCCATACCTAGATTTGAAACCCCTCCCTTTTGCTACATTTTTCATGTACTTTCCTAAGGGAATAGCCTTGTTTAGACATGTAATCCATCATTTATGCATTCAAACTTGAGTTTTGGCCATTGGAACGATGGAAAGAAGAAGGTAATCGGTGTTGCTAAAATTTATGGAGGCTAGGGAGTGTTTTGAATGTAGATTCTTGTTTTTGGGAAGATGGTTATGCTTGAAATCAAAGGTAAACTTCTTTTTCCCAATTGAATTCATGATTTTTGTTTAGTTAGGGTTTCATGCTCGATATGAACAGTGATTTTTTATGGAAAATGATGTGGATCCATTGGGGAAATGCGTAATTCATTGAATAGAGTGTTTTGGAATTTTTGATTTTTGATAATGACCTAAGTAAAGATCGAAAAAGGCTTTTTTGTGCAAAATATTTAAGCCATAAATTGATTGAGTTAAGGGATTAAGTGGCTTATTTTCATGGTTCTTTAATCTTTTCTTATATTAAATAAGGATTGTATATGATTAGAAATGAAATTCCCTTAAGACACTTTGTTGAAAAGTAATGAGTTAAATCACGTAGATGAATTGTCTTAAAGAGAGAAAAAGGGTATTGAAGGATTCTACAACAACTCTTAAGTTGTCAAGGAAAAAGATACATAATTGACATAAATGGATGAATAAAATGATATCTATGAGATGTTAATGAACTTTAGTTTGAGTATGTTAATAGAGAAAGACTTGAAATGATGAATTCAATGAAAATCCCCAAATTTGGCTTGGTTGGGATATGACAATGATGTATAATTGAATAATGAGATTATTGAGTGAATTCCACCCAATTGATGAGATTAAGTTGGAAGCTTAATTGAAAGTTATAATTTCAATTGTATTATATATTATTATATGTAGGATCCACTTGGGAGCTAAGTGGTGGAATGGAAGGCTGAGTTGAAGATTGTGAGATTGTACCTCATAAGGTAAGTAGGCTCTCTTTTCAAGTTGACTGTATTGCTAAATGAGGATAGCAATTATCCCATTGAATATATTTGTTTGTATGTGGGCATGTGTGAGTGGATGAGGATAGTGGATATCCTAATTGTTACACATAAGTATGTCTGATTATGAAATGTATTCTTAGCTACTTGTATGACTACATACATGTAAATAGATATGTGGATGTCAGAATTATAAATATTCTTTGATATGTGTATAGATATGTAATATGATAGAATGGTAGAGAATGTACATTGACATGATGAAGACTTGAGCCTCATGAATATATTCTCAACATTACATTGTGATGTATATATTCATGATTGGATATATTGGGATTTAGAACATGCTGTTCTATTTTACTATTGTTTTCTATTAGGCCTACTTACTAGTTTGCCCAGACTCATGCCTTCTTATTATATTTTTTTATTTGGTAGGTCAGGTAATGAAGCCAATTGTAGGTTGGGGCTTATGAGCCGATCTGAAGACACCATTAGTCTTAGTATAATGAATTGGGGTTATATGCCCATTATGTATTTGTCTATGATCGCATTTAAAAGATATCAAATGTTGTATAATGAAATGTATTGGTATGTCATAATGATATTGTGAATGAATTTGTAATATTCTAGTTTTGTTTATTACCATCATAGTGTGACTCCGGTTCTAGGCATCTGTGGGTATGCTTTATGGGTAGTTGAGTATGTTATAGGGTTATGTCAATATTTTATAATTTTTGAAATTATAGCGTTATGTGATATATGATTGCACAGGGTTAGATCCTCATATTTCAGGGTAGACTTTGCTAGATGTTTAGCAAAATATTTCTCTTAGAAATAGGGAAATTATAGGGAAATGGTAAAACTGTAACACCTAGGGTGTTAATTTTGGTTAATTATGTACTTGATTATTATTATTATGACTATAAAGGGGAAAAGTTGAGGTGAGGTGAAATTCATTTTGAAATGAAATGATTCCAGTATGGATGACCTGCATCAAAATTCCATGAAATTGTGCCAATTAAAATTATATGTGGTCGGTTATATTGTTTGATTCATAGCTATTTGAGGCATAATGTTTATGAATTTTGTGTTTTTAATATGAGGAAAAAAATGTCATAAATACATGAGTGAATAAGGATGGAAATTAAGTGGGGACAACTCATGAAATAGAGGGTAGCAAATTAGTGTCACGATACTAGAATTTGTGTCGCGGTTGTAACATCCCGCACTCCCACCCTATGCGTTTTGACTAGGTCATACTTAGGCCAATGTCGGATGCTACCATATTATATTCCAGGGAAGGATTCTATTGGTCTACTGCCATTCCGGTAGAGTCTCCCCTGAAATATAAGACATCTCACCTGTACAATTATACACCATATACTACATGCACATCCTTTTATCACATGAATCATAAAAGTATTAACCACACAACACCAAAAAGTATTAAATACCTTTCTGATATCATTATGCACAAAAATTATATAACAACCCATAACAACACACAACACCAACTATACTTACCTACTTACCTTAATGGAATGACCATGTCATGCTTCCTTTTCCTCAAGACTCCTGACTCAACTTTCCAAAACACTACTCACTTGGCCCTACACATATAACCTGCATTCCAATTCAATTCACATACATAATATGGATCTTATTATTCATTTATATCTCTCAACATATATATTAGTTGGGAATTACCACAAATTTCTATTTGAGATTCCAATTGGGCCAAATTTTAGGGTTTTCTCAAACACAACTCTAATGCAATTTCATCCAACCAAATAGTCCATTCATATAGGTATTTTGTTAGACACAAAACATGCATGATAATTACATCATAATCATGCTAATTTTCCCACAAAAATTAATTAGAAAAAACCCTTGCATCATTGCATATGAAACAATCCTCACTTAAACATTTCCATAAACAAGTTGTAGATATGACTTGAAGCCTAATTTACATTCATTCTAACTAATCTCTATTTAATTATTGTTATGTAAACACCATTTAATCACTAATTAACAAGGATCCATACACAAATAAATTGTGTAATTAAGTTCATGCCCCAAATAGTCCATTCTTGCATTTCAACATTCATCTTAAGCATACCTGCTTGAAATTCAATTTTTCCATCATCACTAAATTGTTCTTTAGCACAATTAACAATCATCGATCAATAATAACCATTATTTCATGATTAATCACATCTCAACAGATTATTAAACCCCTAATCATGTCTAAATAGTTGGTGCGTTATAGCTCTATACTACAACTTCTCTTTTTTGGCATTCAAACAGACATGTAGCATGCCTATGTTCAATTTGAAATTTTTCAACAATATTTAGCTATAATTCATCACAAATTAGCATTAAATAATCAACAATCATCATCCGTTTGTAACCAAATTACTACAAATGACACCCAAATCAACGTCCAAATCATGCATCTCCACCCTCCATCATGCCATTCTTATTGTCCACTTTTGTGGACAACACTGTGGGCCTTAAATCATGCACAAATCATAATACTTAGATTGCCAATCATGTTTAATCATCTTCCCCATCAAAACCATGCATTTTCCAACCCTAACCACCCCCATGAACAGAACATCAACCTTGCAACATGATAAAATAAAATTGATCTAGGGAAATAGCATTACCTTCTTTTACACGTTGAAATCCACCTTTATCTTCAAAGATGCAATGCAATCAGCCACCAAATGAGCTAAATAGCCTATTTCCTCCTTCTTAGATTCATCCAAACTTGATGATTTGGGTTGCTAAGGGCATGTGGATGGGATTTGGATTTGTTGGCACGGTTTCTAGCTTGAAATCGTGAAGGAATGTGAGCGTGGGATTATATGATAAGGCGCTGATCATATGAAGTAAGAGAACGGGGGGAGGGGGGGGGGGTGGGCAGCAGTTGGGAAGATAGTGGAGCATTTAACTTGTTTCCATTTTGGTGCTCCACAGGTGCTTTGCACCCCATATACATATAACCCATTTTACACTTTAATTTCATCAGTTAAATGTTGTTAATGCATCATCGAATTATTCATTTCATCAATACATTAAAATGCATAATTAATCTTCTCAATTAATTAGGAATAAATCCATTTAATCATAATATCAAGCCTTAACCATTACTGACCCACTTCATAAGTAAACCTCAAATATCACATAAATCAATAAATTATTTGCAAATTCTTCCTTATACACTTATATTTGTCTCAATGGGTCTTCTATACAAATTTCTGAATTAATTTGCATAAATAATACAAATTTTTCAACATTATCCAACTTAATGACATAATTTGCGTCGTTAATTATCCACTAGGAGTAGTTTTGGTGCATTGACCATAACGTTCTCATAAAAACTCCGAATTGAATAATTCTTCTTTCATTTGACAGATAATATTAAGGGATGCAACTTTCATGTTGAGGACATTTTCTAAATTAGCCTCCATTTGGAATTGTGAAGCCTTAGAGTGACACCTTTTTGAATTTGGAGACCATTACACTATTTGACCTATACCTATTTCATATAAACTTGGAATTAAGTGATTCTTGATTCTTCGAAGTATAATATTAATATATATAAATTTTGTGTTAAATAAGTTTTCTAAATCATCCAAATTTTATCTTAAAATTTGGATACAAGTGATACCGTTTACATTTTTAGCTTCTTTAACATATATTCTTATGCTAAATACACAATTTCACCTCATATACAACTCATGTACTTAATCCTTCCTTAAGTATAATATATGCACTTATTAAATAATATATTATAATATATAACCTCATTAAATAATTAAAGGTCATACAAAATCATCATCACATTTATCCAATTAAGTATCATTCACATCGTATCCAACTCTTGCTTACAATAATACATGTCATTGCTTTGCTTTTGATTCAATACAAGCATAACATTCCTCCTTTATTCATGTATCTACTAGTTAGAATAATACCTCACTATTAATACTTCAAATTTTAATGCGTCAAGGGTTACAAATTACCCCCCTTACAAAAGTTTCATCTTCAAAACTTTAAGTTTCAAACAAAGGTATCAAATTTTCATTCAATCACTTTAGCACAATAGTGATTTATTCATTAAGAAAGTCAAATCCAATTCCATCCACTTCCACCACGCTTCTGCTGCACTACTCTCATAATGATACCTATGGCCCAATATTACTTTAATAGTGTTAACACACACCTTAGAATCATACAATGCCCATCAATATAATTATAGTTCATAACGCACAATACTCTATTAGAAAGATACACACGAAAATCCAATTTCCCAATGCAATCATAAGAAAAGGCACGACTTCGTTATCCAATTCATTACACTATTTATAAATGACATTACATAATTACATTCAGGGTCTATTCATCTCAATGTTACAACTACCTAATCTCATTCTCCTCCCAATATATATACTCAATTATCAATCATATGTCACCTTCCGCCAACTAGTAACATGCACGGGAGGCTACCAACTAAGTGGACATAGTCACAAACCAAGTGGTCTTAGCCACAAACCAAGTGGATGCAGCCACATACCAAGTGGACTCAACTTTGTTATAACTTTGGTATGTTCCGGTCCATCCCTGCAATGCTAGCTACAAATGTTACAAGATCCATGACCACTTGATCAACATGGTCTATGGCATCTTGCCATCATCGCAACTTAGGAATTGCAAGTTCTCCATCCACACCTAGTGAAGTAATCTAAAGAGTCTCACTAACTGGACCAATCCAGGTTTCATCATATGCCTCATCTCCAAGCATAGGCGGTAACCAAGGCATCACTCTACATGAGTGTCATGTCATATAGGGCTATCAAGGCATCACTGCCAAGCCCTCAGGCCAAACCAAGCCTTGACCCTCTATGGATGCCATGTCTAAGGACTGTCTAGGCCAACTCTCGAGCCTAAGGCCATCAAGCCCCTTCACCATCATAGGCGACATCGCCACACCTAAGCAGAATCTAGGTCACCAAGACCCTTTTGCCATCATAGGAAGAATCACAAAGAGCCAAACAACCATCCCGACAGGCATTCAAACCTCAATACACAAGAATAATATTCCAAGAGGCATCCAAACCTTAATCAAATAACTATACCTCCATGTTATCTCGACACTATGCCATTGTAACATCTGTGCCATTCAAACACCCATACCATCACAATATCACAACGGTCCCCTCTGTAGGTCCATGACCTACTTATTTGCCTCACTATTCGAGCAACCTATCCATACCATCAAGTCACCATACCAATCAATTCATATCAACACATCATCATACAACCTCCATAACACATAATCATACATCACACATGCACCATTGCATTCTTCTATCAAAATCCAATATCAATATTAGACCTTACATATACATCACATTCCACTAATCATTAACAACAATCAAGGTGGTTTTATCAATTATTCATAACAGAATTCAATAGTATTCAATGCATAGACATATGATCAATTATAAGCATGGTACACATAGTCATCCAACCCAATTACTTATAAACAACCCACAATAATCACCATATACCATTATAACATGCATTTCTAGCCAATCATAACAAAACTCCTTGTCTTTATACCAACAAAATAATGACCAAGGGAAGGAAATTTTGTAGCAGTCACTTACATCTATGCAATCAATCTAGCAATGCTAAAATCCATAGCATATAATTTACTCGTAAGGGAATAGACACACCTTGCCAAAACACACTAATGGCTATAAGCACCCTCATGACATAACACATCATATTTGAACAATTTAGATAAACAACTCATCAAGGTTCACACGATTATACTAACCCAATGAATCCAATGATTCTAATACACTCACTAACACAAACAAAACTGAGTTCACCTCCAATGCTTATCCATGCAACATCTATTCATAAAATTGTAAAGTTTCATCCTCAAATCAAATTTCAAATATATTATAACCAAAACATTCAAACATTTATATATCATGTTCCTATGCATAATTTCCTCATAACAAACATGTATCATCTATACAATATTCCTTTCAGTCATTTTTTTTGTTGCTATAAGAGATTTCATCTCTACATTATCTTTATTTAGTTTGGTATCACCCATGCATTGTCAAATCAGTTTCTCCCAACAACTATTGACATGTCCTTTTCTCCTTCTAGTGGCCAAGGCCATCATGAGTCTGGGCTCATCCCATACTATTTCATCTTAGACTGAATTTCTAATACCATCTGTAACGTCTAACCCATAATCAAAAGCTCTGATACCACCTAGAACACCCTGCGCCCCATGTGTTTTGACCATGTCATACCAGGGCCAATGTAGGATGCTACCATATTATATTTAGGAAAGTATTCTACCAGCCTACCACCAATTTGATAGATCTCCCCTAAAAATAAGGCATCTCACCTATATAATCATACATCATATACTACCTGTACATCCTTTTATCACATGAATCATAAAAGTATTAACTACACAACATTAACAAGTATTTAACACCTTTTTAACATCATCATGCACAAAAATCATATAACAGGCCCATAACCATTACTATATTCACCCACACTACCCCGAATCATAGTGGCATCGTGATGTCAATGAGTATATCTAGCTTATTACAACATCCCTCCACAATTTATCATGATTACATTAATGCATTTTCTTGTTCATCAATATGCATTTGGCTTTGCAATTATACATCAATGCATCTATCAAATACAAATATACATGTGAAATTAATACAACACAACTATATTTATACATACAAATTCCAAACTTAAATAACATCTTCCATAGCTCCATTACTTGACTTACCAGCTAAAAAAATAAAATAAAGGTGTGAGACTACATAGACTCAGTAAGTAGGTAGTCAAATGAAACTAACAACAATTAAATTGAAACATATGTTCTATTATTCCACATAAATCAACATATAGAAAATATAAGCATAACATTCATCACTCTTGCTAATCCATGAGGTCATCTTGATCTTAAACATCCATTCACAAGAATAAACATCCATATTGTAATGCCCACTTTTGGGTGTTATTATAAGGTAGTATCATGAGGAACTCTAGATAAAGTCTCCCTTGTATTGTCTACCATTAACTTGTACAATTCATCTATTAAAATGAATAGTGCATATGGTGAACGACCAAGTTTTGATGATGAGCGACAACATGTGAGTGAACATTTGTGGTATTGACAATTGTGTTCTCAAGCATTACAGAAACAGATCTAAACATGTAGTGGAAAGCGCACACAGGGTATGCATTAGTAAGCACAATCTGCTAACCAAAAGAAGATAAGTATAATTAAAAAGAATGACATTGAAACTTTGAAAAGAAGTGTGAGACCTTGAGATTTCTGAAATGGGAAGAATTATTTTATAGTGTATAAAGGAACTGCATATGTATGATTTGTAATATAAATGGAAGAATCATGATGGTGTGATGGAGGAATTGAGTATTATGAGACATAGGAAGAAGTTTTAGTGTTAGAAAAGGATAGAATACAGGATAGGTGGACTACATGTGTCTCTATCAGTACACGACATTGGAGCATTATGAGGGGTGGAGCTTAAAATGCTCCACAGCTCCATCCTTCAGTCCATTCATTTCCGGCCCTCCCCTTTCATTACCAAGTTCAAAAAAACTTTGTTTCATATGGAAATTAACAGATTAAGTTGGGGAAATTGATGATAACCAGTTTAGCAATACTCCAGTATCAAGCAAACGCTACATTCAGTAGATTGAGATCATGAAAGTTGAAGAATAAAATAGGGTTTCATCATGCAACTGGATTTAGTAGATTTCAATTAGAGTAAAGTAAGTGATAAGCAATTTCTATCATCCACTAATGGTTTAGTGGCTAGAATTTCTGAATTTTGGATTTTTAAAGTAAATCTTCAAAATTGAGAACTTAGGGTTTAGGGAAAATATAAGTTGAGCAATAGAATAGATGATTGAATTATGAATTATAGTGTAAGTCCCATTAAAATCTTTTTATATATAATTTGGGATAGAAATCCCAACTTGTGACTAATAAACATATTGAATTTTAGAAACTGCACTCTAACTATTTGATGAAATAGTACAAAAAGGAGTATAGTATGATTAGTTTATATTAGTGAATCTATAATCATTATTTTTCATTGAAGGTTAACCAAGAAAGTGGGCTATCCTTAAACAGAATTAGGTGATGGAATAAGACTGATAAGTAGTAAATTTCTACACCTTAATGATTAAGGGATACTTTGAATGTAGGAGTCCCAAATAGCGAATTTGGACTTAGCCATATAAGGATCATAGCAAAAGAGAAGTGTGTTTGATACACAAAAGGTAAGCAGGTTTATTTGCTTAAGTACTTCTTTTAAAATTTAGATTTTTCATCATTAATAATGTTCAATGGTATTGTGAGTTAATTTTGCGATGAAGTTAGTCTATTATACTTTAAACATGGGCAAACCAAGTAGATTGTATAGTGAGCAGTGTGGAAAGAAGGAGAAATAAGTATGGATGAAAGAAATGAATATAATTAAGAAGTAATCTAGTGCATGTGAAGTATTGTGGACTGCACTAAAGGTTATACACTCATCACATGGTATAAATGGGACAATATTGTTTATTAAAGCATTTTAATGGATAGTTGGTAAAAAGAGATTAAATTCAAGGTTAAATAAAGTGAAATAAGAGGAAATTAAAGTAGTTAAACAAGAAATATTGGGAATAAGACAATAGGACCAATTTTCATGAGAAACAGATGGCAGTAGGGACCTTGTCGAGCCAAGAAGCTCGAAAAATTGCAAAAAGGGAAAATAGTAGAGACTTTGCCACCACAAGGTAGTCCCTTGCCATAGCAAGACATTGTTCTACCACAACAAGGAATGTCCCTGCCGCAACAACCCCCTGCGAACAGTAATTTTTTTCATGTTGTTTCCTTGCCATGGCAAGTGTTGTTGTGAATAGTAACTTTGCAAAATTTTGATATTTTGTATATTTTGATAATTTAGATATTTCTATGATGTTTTTACTAATTAAAAAGTATGTTTATGGGAAGATTTTTAAAAAACAATTGATAAATAATGAAGGCATGAGAAGAATCATGTTATGATGTTATGGTAATCAAGGGCTTAGCATGAGAACTCATTTAGTAAAAGATAGTTATTTGAAAGTGATGTCTTAACTAAATGTGCAATTGAGTTTGGTTACCTATTTGAAAATTGAAGTTATACTTAGATAATTATGATGATATGATAAACATTGAATGTTATAAGATTTATATTATTGGGTTTGATATTGAATGGAAGCATTATGCAATGTTGAGTAAATTGAGTAAGAATTTCACATTTTTCCATGCATGAATTATAGTAAATTTGGTTTGGACACCTATCGGGATGGCAGTGAGGGTGGGATATTTCGAGTCTCATAACATTCGTAACTAGGGTAGTAGGAAAAACTAGAGAACACTAAAGTTGTAAGAAAGATGAGTCCATTTGATTGTGATATTGTGCACTTGGTTTGATTGATAGCCTCCCAAATATGATACTAATTGCTTTCAGGCAAAATGTAGTGAATGAAAAGGAATGAAAGGAATGCATTAGAAAGGAAGTGGATTTCAATGTGAATAGACACAATTAGATATAGTAGACATCGTAGTAGATTTATATTGAGAAATTTTGTTACTATTTGTTTTCAATCTATGATAGTATAGTTCTATTGTAATCATATGAATTTTATTACATACATTCTATGATTTACTCAATGATTTAATTTATGCCTTCTTATTGAGTTACTCGGACTCACTGTATTTTATTATATTTTAGTTAACAGGCTAGAAGACAAAGCCCAATAAGGGGTTGGAGGAGAAGGATAACCATGATAATTAGAGATCCTTATCTTTTTGATATATATATTGGAATGTATAAAAAGTGCAATTTATTCAATATGTTAATGGTGTAAATAATGTAAATTTAAGTGTGTGAAGTGTTTTAAGTTGTATGTCATTATTTTATTAGATGCGAGGATGATTTCCATACACTTTACATTTATAGTGCGACTATAATTATGGGCGCATGTGGGTGTTTGTGCACATTTATACAGTTTAACAGGGTAAGTTCAAGGGAGACTTTGACCAAGAGTCCTCTTGTTCCTGCCTAAGTAATGCCTCTGCAAGCAGACATTACAAGAAGCCATCAATAAAATTTGTAGTTATGAAGTTCAAGCCTCATGAGTAATCAAGCAAATCATCTACAAATAAAGTTAGTGTTAAATAGCATTTGCCTTAGGAAGATTTAGACAAATCATTCTACAGATAAGTCAGAAAAATTGATTATAATCAACACTTGTTCACAACACAAAGATAAATTCAGTTTGCAAAAATAGAGACAAAATGGAGTTAAAATCAGACAAATGAAGAAGCCAAAATGGAGTCAAAATTACTCAAGCATTTGTCTATCATATAAAGCTCATCTGAAAATTGAAAAGGCCAAGGAACCTGCCTGCAATCCTTACAAAAAATATAGAAGATGAAGAAGAAGTGGCACAACAACTACAAAAGAAAACTTTGTCTGTCATCTTCATCTACAAAGAGTTGTTTGCATCTAGCAATAGTCAAACCATCAGATGACCTTTGAAGAAGCAAGTCGTTAACACCATAATGAGTCATCTGTTACTTCCAACAGATAACCAATCATATGAACAACCAAAAGGAAGATTCGTCTCTTCGCCACAACTTCATCTATCACGTACACTAGACAAACCAATAGACGAACCATTTGGAAAACTTTGTCTGTGACCTGCAACTTTGTCTATTGATATCAAAAGGTAAACAACAAACAAAGTTATTATGTCTATAAGAGAAGGAGCTTTAACTACCAAGAAAGATCCTCTACTACTTACAATAGACAAAGCCACTTCGCCTGATGAAAAGAAGACTTCGTCTGGTGAAAGTCACTTTGTTTGCTATAAAGAAGCCAAGGATTGTTGCTACTTACAACAGACAAAGCTAACTCATCTGATGAAGGAAACTGTGTCTACTAAGAGAACATTTTCTGATGAGCAATGAAGAAGAAGAACTTCATTTGTACTTTAACAATTCATCTATTACTTATAATAGACAAACAAGAAGATGAAGTAAAATGCTGCAACAGTCTCTAACAGAATTGAAAAGATGAAGTTGTCTATAATGGATTTACTTAGAGCCACTTTGTCTATTATTTACAAAAGATAAATTCAAGAGATAAGTTGTCAAATAAATTATGAAATATCATGAAAGATAGAAGCCACCTATGCCAGACATCGCTGACAGCACTCTCTGATCAAAATTCAAAGCAGACTCTATAAAGAAGATCAAAAAAATCAAGCTTAGCTAAAGATGGAAAGAAATTCAAAGGAAAGTAGTATACACTCTAATAAAGGTTGCAACACTCAAAGACTGCATCCCTTTAGGCTTAATGAGCATCTTTCTAAAATAATGAAAGAATCAGTCAAGCAAAAAAGTTTTTATGCGACATTTGCTAAAACTGGAATAGCATCTTCTTCAAGAATGGCACTGCAGGCTTTCCAACTACAAATGCGTTTCATAAGAAGATAGTTTTTTCAACAGGAGAAATCAGAATGGTCTTCAATATTCGAAGGAAAGTCAACTACCTCCAATGGGCAGAAATTTTTGAAGCAATATAAAGGTACTGCAGTGTCAACGAAGAAGGTTGAGGAAGCTAAGAGAAAAACAAGAATAGAGCTTGAATGAGTATCATCCCTCTCAATCAGACAATGCTTCCTCCTAGATAATTAATCTCCATTGTGCTGATAGATAATAAGCCTAAGAGTTCTATATTAATCATATACCTAGAGTATTGATATTTAATGATCTTTAACGAGATATCATTCCAAATATGAGTTCAATCTTTGTACAAATCAGCCTAAGAAAAGAGCTAATGTAACGTGCAAAAAGAGTGTTATCAAATCAGTCATGTGAGTTTATGGTGAGCTCAAGAAAACCACATTGTATGAGTTATTAGTAAGCTCTAGAAAACCAACAAGTTTACTAGTAATCTTTGAAACCAATGAGTTTCCTAGTGAGCTCGTAAAACTAGAAGAGTGTTTGGAACACTATGTCTACGCCCCTTGGAGCTGGAATCCAGAAGAGCGTTGGGAACACTGTCTATGCCCACTAGAGCCAGAATCTAAAAGAGTGCTGAGAGCACTAGTGTACATACATTATATGGGATATAGTGGAACCCAAGGCATAATGACTGCCTTGGCCATTCAACTTCTCTTAGCCATTCCTATGTCAAGCAAGTTGTAGTGTGTGTGTGTGTGTGTGTGATGATGTGAATGATAATATGAAAATTACATGTATACTATAATATTACTTCCTATTAGCTCATTAATTTTTATTTAACCATTATTTTTATATGCTCAATTCTCTCTTTCCTGTTGAGATACTCATTTACATGGGACCAACACCATCATCCTGTATAATCATGCACATCAAAATTTTCATAACTAAACATCATACACTGATACCTGCCCAAAATCGATAGTCACATTGTGATGGAGGTAGTTAGATAGATTTCATGTCTATCCTATATCATGACATGCTAACCAAATTAATTTATACACATTTATATATAGCACACACACCAAATTTATAATTTACAATTTACATATATATTAAAAAATATCAAAAAGAAAATTTTCATATTGGCGGATGCTCAACGGGTACGACTCATAACCTATCTTGATCTTGAGCCCCAACCCCACGTTGGGCTCCATCTTCAAGCCTGACAACTGAAAACCAAAATTTAAATAGGTTGAGCCTAAGTAACTCAGTAAGTAAGCATACGATTTAATACTTATTAAAGAATAAAGTATTACAATCATAAGATATTCACATGCATAAACAAGTTCACAACATACAGTTTCTTGAAATAACAAAATAATGAACCTTTACTACTCTGAAATTAGCATTATCTTTAACCATCATAGGTAATTCACATATACTAGGCCATCAAGGCCTACATGCCATCCTGGGATATTCATATCCGGCCATACGGCCTTCATGCCATTTGAGCATATCACATTTGGCTATACGGGTCCTCACATTATTTTGGTGTATCATATTTGGACTTCCAGGCCATCACGCCATCTAGGTGTATTACTTTTGATTATATAGGCCATCACGCCAACTAGACTTATCACATCCATCCATATGGGTCATCATGCCAACCAGGTGTATCACCTTAGGCTATACAGGCCACCACGCCAACCAGGCGTATCACAGTCGTAACCATGCCATCTCGAGATAATCCTTTTTCTACAGAAATCAAACCACTTTTATAACATTCTTTCCTTTTTATTTTTCATTTTCATGTCTTTACAATGTTCAATCCATATCTTTGATTTTCCATAAAACCTTTTTCCAAGGTCCTAAGGAAATATCTTATTTAATTAACATAAAAATAGAAAATATTTTTTACCAAGTCACTGTAGCTGAGCCGCGGCTCAGGATTCCCTTGCCCAACGTTCCCACACATAGCCTTTCCTAAGCCGTGGCTCATAAATCTCTTTCTTCACATGGTTGCTCCTGAGCCACAGCTCTGGATTCCTGGGTCGCAGAATAGAAATTCCTTGCTTCATGTTTTATCTTGTTATTTTTCCTGAGTTGTAGCTTAGCATTCAGTTGCCCATTTTCCAAAACTATTTTTTTGTTTCCTTTCTTTGCTCCATAATTTAGTATGTTAAATCATTTCTTTTAAACCTTGATATACCTTGTTTTCATACCATAATCACCATTCATGACATCCATAGATAACAATATTCATTTAAATATCAAATACCCAAGTATCTAATGCAACATACAATCAAGAACTTATCATGGAAAATACTGAATGATGCTACTTACGCATACACATATGATTATCAACTCAATACAAAAGAGATCAATAATTTCTTCTCAATCTTCTATAATCCAAATACTCATTCATTCATTATCACATTTAACTTATATGATGGCTATCACATAGCAATCACATCAAATGCCCGGAATACCAGATTAAGAAGATGGTTAAGTAATTTAATACCAAAACATAGAAAACAAAACTTGCTTACCTATATATGAAGAATCACACCCTCTTTTTAAATTCAACAATTCTAAGTCTAAGCAAAGATTTACAATTCCTATATGTAGAATACATGTTTCATTAGAAATCGCATCCAGTTAGTCTTTACAAATCATTATTAACTTCAACCATAACCCAACTTCCTCAATTATCCCATTCTAGGGTTTACCTAATTTCCCACTTTAAATCTCAATTAAGGGGTGATTAAGGGTCCATTAACAAGAGTTAGTTGTACTATAGCCTTCTTAATGTCATTTCATTGAACGCCTGATATGCAACTTTTAGATTTCCCATTTCTAGCTATAACTAGCTTAGGGATTTTTACCCAAACTATGCATAACATTTTTAACATGAATTCTATCTTAATTAATGATCATCTCACCCAATTCACCAAAAATTCTCATTTCCCCCAATTTCCAACCCAACCACTTCCATTTCTTCATAATCCATGCCCCATAAGTCCAAATTCAGAGATTTCACATAGAAAAACTTATGTATATATGAAAGAATCACTTGCTAATTTCCCTTAATTAGTTTCCACAAAAACTTGTTGGAGGGTGATTTCTCCAATTTTCTTTTCTTTTCTCTTGCTCAAATGGGCTCAACTTCTCATTTCCCATGAACCAGACTGATGTAGCATGCTCTGCCATTGATTTCTCCAACTCAATTTGGCAAAATCTACAAAAACCTAGAATTTCTCAAGCTTGGGGATGTGAGGGAGAGGGCTGGAACGTGAATGGGGGTTTGGAATGGCTAGTGGAGCATTACATCTTACTCCACTTGTGGTGCTCTAATGATGCATAGTAATACATCTATATGTGACCCAATTTGTTATACTTTTTGTAGTTTTTCAATGGTAGTCTATCCCAATAACCATAAGACACATATCATTAGTCATGCATTTCATGATTTTATTGATTTATCTTGTTAAATTCTCTGCATTTTCAATATCATACTCGCTTCATTCATTTGCAAGTAAAGAAAAAAATTTCCTCGCACCTCAAATTTTAGGGCGTCACACATATATACATATACAAGAATCTGGGGATGTACCTAATTCCACATACTAATTCAATCAGTAAACAACATATCGTAATAGCAACATAGAATCCAATAAGCCACCACATATCATTTCAACCATACTCAATACAACCAAATGGGATAATCCTTATCCCCATCAAGACCCTCAAGTATCATCATACATAACGTTCAACTCAGTCAGGGATTTCAACTGTCCCTTACTATACATACCATATACCATATACTCATGTCATAGGAAACATGGTATCCAAATCAAGGGGTATGCACTTGTACCTATACTCAGAGAACACATCAAAACTATCTATTAGTAATCTTT
The DNA here is from genome assembly GCA_036873735.1 of Pouteria campechiana. Taxonomy (NCBI): domain Eukaryota; kingdom Viridiplantae; phylum Streptophyta; class Magnoliopsida; order Ericales; family Sapotaceae; genus Pouteria; species Pouteria campechiana. Next base: position 27,922 of record JAYJMB010009689.1, read on the forward strand.
AACCCCATCTCTATAGTTCACAAAAATACGACAACCTACTTACCTTAATGAAATGATGATGTCATGCTTCCTTTTTCTCAAGACTCCTTACTTAGCTTTCCAAAACACTACTCACATGGCCCTACACATATAACCTACATTCCAATTCAATTCACATATGCAATATGGATCTTATTATTCATTTATATCTCTTGACATTTATATTAGTTGGGAATTAGCACACATTTCTATTTGAGATTCCAATTGGGCCAAATTTTGGGGTTTTCTCAAATACAACACTAATGCAATTTCATCCCACCTTCAAATGGTCTATTCATTTAGGCATTTTGTTAAACACAAAAAATGCATCATAATTACATAATCATGCTAATTTTCCATAAAAATTAATTAGAAACAACCCTTGCATAATTGCATTCCAAAACAATCCTCACTTAAACATTACCATAAACAAGTTGTAGATATGACTTGAAGCCTAATTCCCATCCATTCTAACTAATCTCTAATCTAATTAACATGAATTAAACACTATTTAATTACTAATTAACAAGGATTCATGCCCAAACAGATTGTGTAATTAAATTCATGCCCCAAACAGTCCAATCTTGCATTTCAACATTCATCTTGAGCATACATGCTTGAAATTCAATTTTTATCATCACTAAGTTGTTCTTTAGCACAATTAACATTTATTGATCAATAATAACCATTATTTCATAATTAGTCACACCTCAACAAATTATTAAACCCCAAATCATGTCCAAACAATTGGTGCGTTATAGCTCTATGCTACAACTTCTCTTTTTGGTATTCAAACAAATATGTCTCATGCATATGTTCAATCTGAAATTTTTTGAAAATATTTAGCTAACATCATCATAAATTAGCATTAAATAATCAACAATCATCATCCATTTATAACCAAATTCCTGCAAACAGATCATGACACCCAAATCAACATCCAAATCATGCATCTCCACCCTCCATCATGCCATGCTTACTATCCACTTTTATGGACAACATTATGGGCCTTAAATTATGCCCAAATCATAATACTTAGATTGCCAATCATGTTTAATCTTCTCCATCAAAAGCTCCCATCAAAACCACACATTTTTTCACCCTAACAACCCCCACAAACAGAACATCAACCTTGCAACATGATAAAATGAAATTGATCTGGATAAATAGCATTACCTTCCTCTACGCGTTGAATTCCACCTTTATCTTCAAAGATGCAATGCAATCAGCCACCAAATGAGCTAAACAGCCTATTTCCTCTTTCTTAGATTCGTCCAAACTTGATGATTTGGGTTGCTAAGGACGTGGGGATGGGATTTGGATTTGTTGGCAAGATTTCTAGCTTGAAATCATGAAGGAATGTGGGTGTACGATGATAGGAGAAGGCGTTGATCATATGAAGTAAGAGAGGGGGCAAAAAAATGGGCATTTAGGAAGATGGTGGAGCATTTAACTTGTTTCCATTTTGGTGCATTGTAGGTGCTTTGCACCCCATGAACATGCAACCCATTTTACACTTTAATCTCATCAGTTAATGTTGTTAATGCATCATATAATCATTCCTTTCATCAATACATTAAAATGTATAGTTAATATCCTCATGTAATTAGAAATAAACTAATTTAATCATAATATCAAGCCTTCACCATTACTCACCCACTTCATAAGTAAACCTAAAATATCACATAAAAATTAATAAATCATTTATAAATTCCATCTTATACACTTATATTTGTCTTAATGGGTCTTCCATACAAATTTTTAGAATTATTTTGCATAAATAATATACAAAATTTCAACATTATCCAACTTAATCCCATAATTTGTGCCCTTAATTATCCACCAGGAGCAGTTTTGGTGCGTTGGCCATAACATTCTCATATAAATTTTGAATTGAGTGATTCTTCTTCTATTGGATAAATAATTTTGAGGGATATAACTTTCATATTGAGAACTTTTTCTAAATCAGCCTTCATTTGGAGTCATGGAGCCCCAAAGTGATGCATTTTGAATTTGGAGACCATTACACTATTTTAGCTATAACTCTCTCATATAAACTTGGAATTAAGTGATTCTTAATTCATTCAAAAGATAATATTAATATATACAACTTTTATATTGAATACTTTTTCTAGGTCATCCAGCTTCTATGTAAAAATTGTAAGGGGGGCAATGAAAAGCTATGCTGTGGTGTTGTTTCTTGCAGAGCGGTAGTGGAAAGCTAAGCCATAATGCAAGAAAGCTGAGCTGGAGCTTAGGTCAGCATGGTCAAGTTAGTGGGCCAACTTTATAAGGTTGTTTTCTAATTTTTTTCATTTCTATCTTCTCCCTCTTCCTCTCCATGCCTTACCCTCTTGCCCCAGCCCATATACACTTCAAAACCTTGTGATTTTAGCTAGAAAATAAGATGGTTTAGATGGGTAATCACTCAAGTATACATCCAAACTTGGGTTTTAGGTGTTTAGACGGTGAAGGAAGAAGGAAAATCTAATTTTCTGCAAATGGAGTGTGCTACTTGGAGTATTGAGTGTGGATTCTGGTCCATTGGAGGAAATCATGCTTGGAAATCATGGTGAGTCACTTTCCCCAACTGAATTTATGATTTTTGCCTAGTTAAGGTTTTAGGAAAACTTGTGAATGGTGATTTTAGGGGCAAATAAGAGAGATTGAAGTGAAATTCATGAGGGAAAACATTTAAGTCATTGATTCCTGTGTTATGAAACCTAATTGGGCATGAATTATAGAAAGCTAGGGTTTGTGAACATTGACCTTTGGGGAAGATGATGGGAATGAGATTAAAATCAAGGGAGAAATGTTTAATTCAGTGATTATTGAGTTTTGTAACTTATTAGAAAGTGAAATTTTGATTTTTTGACTATGAACTAATGTGATCTAAAAAGGGTTTTTGTGTAAGAGCTATGTGAGCTATGAATTGGTTGAATTCAAAGCTTAATTGAATTACTTTCAAGTTGTTTAATTGTTAACCATGTCATATATAAGATAAATGTCAAGTAAAGAAGTTCCTTATAATATGTTTGCGAGAAACCCTAATGTAATTAATGTCTAGTACATGTTTGATGATATCTTTCCATGAGGGAAGTGATATAATTATTATAACTTGAAATTGGCTATGAAAAAGGTGTTAACATGGTTTATTGAATATATGATTATAATGATTAAAGAGTATGGTTAATGTAATTCATTAATATCATTATAATTGAATGGAAATTGTTATTTGCATAGGACCAACAAAGAATGGAGGAAAAGCTAGAGAACTTGAAGAGTTATGGAATTTGGCGAATCATAAGGTAAATTAGCCGTTTCCTTTTTGCTGAATGCATGGATGGAGATATAGATTATCCAAGTGTGGTATCTAGGTATGTATGTATATTTGAGGGATTGTAGGTATCCCATGTTTCAATAAAGATTGATGTTTATATAATTTTATGAAAATATAAATGTTAGGGATAATGAGTATCCCTTGAATAGAAATTATTTGTATTTGGTTTATGATATGGACATGTGATTATTAGGGATAGAAAGTATCCCTTATCATTATGCGTTATGACATTTATTCTTGTTTATGGATGTCTAGTTGTTAGGGATACGGAATATGTCATGGTTATGATGGATAATATGCTTCACATGGCAGTGTTTTGTTGTATATGGATTACTAGGGATCATAAGTATCCCAAGTTAAGTCTCCTATTATGATGATGTGAATGGATAGAGTAAATAAGTGTAACACCTAGGGGGTAGAATTTTAAGTAATTATGTGTTAAAATGCATTGTAATTTTTTATAGTAAGAAATAATAGTGAATTGGGGTGAAGCTTTGTGTTTTGAAATGAAATAATGTATGTATGAATTTCACATGACTAAAATGTAAGTATGTAAGTTTAGGTGTATGTGAATGATTATGTGACATGATTATAAGTTAATTGAGTTAAACATTTGGTGTATTTTATGTCATGTTTATGTGGAATAAATGACAAAAAATTAAATGGGGGAAAGAAGGGTTAAAAAAAAAAATCGAGGAAAAGAGAGGGATAGAGAAGGAATCTTGAGCAGCAGTGCCAGTTCATGCAGGTAGAGCATGGAGGGCAACATGAACCTGGGCCATGACTAACCCTTCAAAAGAAGATAATATAGAAGAAATGCCCAAATAAAAATTAGTTAGAAGTCCTTCAGAAGCATGTCAGAATCTTTTCAGAGACATGGTGTGAAGCTCAGAAGTTTAGAAGTATTCAAGAACCACTTCTGAACCTCATCAGAATCTCTTCAAAGATAAAACATAAAGATTTCAAGCATTCAGAAGTAATTGGATGTACTTCAGAACCCCTTTAGAGATAACTTAGAACATCTTTAGAGTTAAGGCATAATAATATCACACTTTAGAGGTCATGCAGAAGTATTCCCAAATTGCAGAAATACTTCAGAAGTTAAACTTTCTACTCCAAAGGAATTCTCTGCATTCAGAAGTTCTTCAGAAGAACTTCAGAAATGCTTCCAAGTCTCATAAATGTTTCTGAAGACTGACAATAATAATACATAATTAGTCAAGAAGAAGTTTTTGAACTCAAAACCTTATCAGAATATTTTCAGAAATAATATAGAAAGTTGTCAGAAGTAACTTCAAAAAGCCAAGAACATCAGATGCTAAATTCAACCCTCAGAGTTAACTCAGAAGAAATATCTACACACAGAATCTTGTCAAAAGAAATTTAGAATGTTAATTTTATACTCAAAAGATCTTAAAAAGTAACTCAGAAGCTCTTCAGAGGCATCTTTAAAAAGATAAGACTCAAGAAATATCAAAAGCAAAATTTAAGCTTTAGAGATACTTCAAAAGCTTTTCAGAAGTTTTTCAAAAGTCTAAAATATGATCACTAACAACAAGATCAACCTTTAGAGAATCTAAGAGTATGCAACCAAGAAAAATATAAATTATGGCTTATATTAGAAGTTTTGAAGAATTGCTTCAGAAACTCTGTTAAGCGATGGATCAAATGGTAACTTACAAAAGTCAATGTTAGAAGTTCTGAAGACTTATCTCAAAAGTTTTGAAGCTAGACAAAATGCAAAAATTCATATCAATTATACCAAACATTTGAAAAAGTTTTGAAGGTTGCAACTACTAAATTTTCTCTCAAAGCTTATAAAAGGATGATTAAAGCAACACATAAAATAACTGAAAAACATAGAATTTTTTTTGACTCAAGCATTTAAAAAGGGTATTAGAGATCTTCCATCATTCAACTCTAATTGCTTCAACATTGCAAAAGCATTCAAAGCCAGATCTGTATCATCTTCAAAGGATTTTGATAAATCTAATCTTATTACATACTTTGTTCATTTATTTAAGATTTTAATTTTTGTACGAATCTACCTAAGTAAGAGGCACTAATTTGTACATTTCCATTTGAAAAACTAGCGTGTAGTTGGTAAGCTTTGAAAACCAACAACTTGTAAAAATTTGTAGTGAGCTTGGAAAGCTAGTTAGTTACTTGGTGAGCTTGGAAACTAACATGTAAAAGTTTCTAGTGAGCTTGAAAAACTGGTAAGTTAGTTGGTGAGTTTGGAAAATAAAATGTATAAGTTAATTGGTGAGCTTGCAATCCAACATGTATAAGTTATTGGCGAGCTTGGAAACCGACGTATATAAGTTAATTGATGAGCTTGATAACCAACGTGTATAAGTTGTTGGTGAGCTTGCAATCCAACATGTATAAGTTGTTGGTGAGCTTGTAAAACCATTAAGTGTTTAGTGGAACCCGAGATCAGTAGAAGAGATTCACTCAAAGAAGTGGAGTAAAAACCTAAGAAGGGCTGAACCATTATAAAAATCTTGTGTATATCTGCTGTGAAATTTACTTCCTTTTATTTTAAGCACATCTCTCAAGTTATTGGCCAAAAATTTACCCCCCACCCCCCTCTTGTCTCTTGAGCTACCATTCAGCAAGGGACCAATAAATGGTATTAGAGTGGGCTTCTCTAGCTAATTTTAAATTACTAGTATATTAACTTATGAAGACATCCAAATGGCTAGTATGTTCCACAACATATTTGTTAAGGGATAATCCACTTTCAGACCTCCACTTTTTGATGGAACCAATTATGGGTATTGAAAGATGAGGATGCAAAATTTCCTAATTATCATAGATCACTAGTTGTGGCTTATGGTAAAGAATGGAAAGAATGTCACAAGTACTAAAGATAAATATATCCCTAAAGATATTCAAGTAGTAGAATGTGATACCAAGGAAAAGAATTATCTCTACTGTGCACTATCTTTTTTTGAGTTTGAAAACATTTCTGCTTGTGATTCAGCCAAGGAAATCTGGGATAAACTTTAGGTAGTGCATGAAGGTACAAATCAAGTGATAGAAACTAAAATAAATCTTCTAGTGCAGGAATATGAAGCCTTCTCCATGAAGGAGACAAATACTATTTCTAAAATGTTTGGAAGGTTTCTAAAAATCGCAATGGACTAAAGAACTTGGGAGAAAAATATGAAGAACCCAAGTTAATAAAGAAGATCTTAATATCTTTGCCTAGATATTGGACGCCTAAAGTAGCTGCTATCTAAGAAGCAAAAGATCTGGATAAAATGATAGTGGAAGAACTCATGGGTTCACTCATGACTCATGATGTCTTAATGAAGCAAAAGGTACCAGATGAATTCAAAGGCAAGAAAATGATAGCTTTATAAGATGATTCAGAGAATGAAAAATCTTCAGATGAAGCCTCAACTAGTGAAGATGATGAGGATATGCAATGATAACCAGAAGATTTAGAAAGATGATTAGGAAGAAGAGATTTGGAAACAACTCCAACAACAACAAAAAGGGCAAAGAAAAGAAAAAGGAGATTTCAATTTATTACAATTGCAGCAAGTGTGGGCACATGAAGTTTGATTGCCCAAAACTAGATCAAAAGCAAGGAGAGAAGAAGAAAATGTATAATTCTTACTTTGATGAAAATAATACTTTTAACAACAAAAAATTTAAAAGAAGAAGAAAGCTATGGCTTCATGGGAAATGTTAGAGAACATGATGCAAGAAAGCTTGAGTGAAACAAAAGAAGATAATGAAGCACAATTTGGTTCACTCAACTCTAAAGAAAGAAATCAGGAAGAATCATACAGAAATAAGCTTCATGGCCATCCACAAAGATGAGGTAAATTCAAAACCTGAAAGTCCTAATCTTGAAGAATTGTTAGATGAGTTGTATTCAGATTTCAAAACTTTAAAAGCTAAACATGAGAAAAAAAAAAGAGAACTAGAAAGAACAATCCATGAATGCTCTAAATTAAGATAAGAAAATAATTGGCTCAAGACTAACCAAAACATCAACATAGAACTTGAGCAGGTTAAAGCAGAAAATCATGCCCTCAGAAAAATATTCACTTCTATTTTATTTAAACTAAAGGCAAAGAAGAAAGGTGAAAAAAATCAAAGAAAGAAAATTAGCAATCATGGAAGAAAATTAGAACCCAAACAAAACCTGGTTTGGGTACCAAAAATTATTTCTAAAGTAATAAATACAACCATATCTCTAGATAATAGATCAGTAACATTTAAAAGGCAATGGGTACCAAAATATTCTGCTACTAACCCACCTAGACCCATTCCTAAATGGGTACCAAAAATTACAGCTTGACCTTGTTATTGTAGGTGTGCTTGAAAGCCACAATGCGTAGCAAATGGTATATTGATAGTGGTTACTTAAGACATATGACAAGAGAAAAGGAGATATTCATAGAGTTAAATACTAAAATGGAGGAACAACTACCTTTGGAGATAATGGAAAAGGTACAGTAGTTGAGATTGGTAAGATCGGCCAACCTTCCTCTATTACTATTTCAAATGTTTTGTTAGTAGAAGGATTAAAACAAAATCTTCTAAGCATGAGTCAATTTTGTGATAATGGTTACATGGTTGTGTTAAATCACATCTATGTTTCATCATAGATAGTTCAAATTTAGTTATAATACTTGGTGAAAGATGTGGAAATGTGTATTTAGTAAATTTAAGTGTTATTTAAGTCAAATGTCTTGTTGTAAATAATGAAGAATCCTTATTGTGGCATAGAATAGGACATGCGAAAAATTTCATGATTGAAAAACTACACAACAAAGATCTTATTGTTGGTTTATCCAAACTAAAACTTGACCAAAATGAGTTGTGTGATGCTTGCTTAAAAGGAAAGTAAGTTAGAGAATCATTCAAATCTAACAAATAAGTATATACAACTAAACCATTTCAATTGCTACACATGGATCTTATTGGATCAACAAGAACTAGAAGTCTTGGAGGGAAACATTATGCATATGTCATTGTAGATGACTATTCTAGATTCACCAAGATAATGTTTCTCGCTTCCAAAGATGAAAATTTTTCATTCTTTGAAGCATTTGCCAAGTGTGTAGAATGAACAAAATTCTCATATAGTAGCCATAAGAAGTGATAATGGTGGAGAATTTGAAAATCAGAAATTCACTACTTTTTGTGAAAGTAATGAAATTTTGCACATTTTCTCTTCACCAAGAACACCTCAGCAAAATGGAGTAGCTGAAAGGAAAAATAGATCCTTACATGGTATGGCAAGGACAATGTTGAGTGAGTATAACTTACCTCATTATTTTTGGGTTGAAGTAATGAATATTACATGCTACATTATTAACAAAATCTTTGCTAGATTTATACTCAACAAAACTCCATTTGAATTACATTTTGGTAGAAAATCAAATATTTTTCATTTCTACACTTTTGGTTGCAAATGTTTCATTCTTAACAATGGGAAAGAAAACCATGGCAAAATTTATAGCAAATCTGATGAAGGCATTTTTCTTGGTTATTCCATTGTTAGCAAGGCATTTAGAGTCTATAATCTGAAGAATAAAATTGTAGAGGAATCCATTCATGTAAATTTCGATGAAAGTATTAACCCCTTTAAAAGGATAAGTGATTTTGATGATGAGATAGGAGAACTCAGAACATCTATGAAGATAATAAAGACACAAGATAAATAAAAAGATTCTTCACAATCAGGGACAAATGGACAAAGAAGAAACAAATGATGGACCATCCATCAATAAGGTAAATAATGAAGGTAACAATTCCTTTCTTAAAGATTGGAGATTCATGCATGATCTCTTGAAAATCAAATAATTGGTGATATTTATGTAGAGTAAGAACTAGATCTTCATATCATCAAATATGTGATAATCTTGCTTTCATTTCTCAATTAAAGCCAACTTGCATAGATCAAGCTTTAGAAGATGAAAACTGGATTATAGATATGTAAAAAGAATTGGACCAATTCCAATATAATAATATGTGGATGCTTGTTCTAAGGCTTGGCCATCAATATGTTATAGGAATTAAGTGGGTCTTTAGGAACAAATTAGATAAATCTGGTATAGTGGTAAGAACTAAAGCAAGATTAGTGGCAAAAGGGAACTATCAAGAGGAAGGAATGGACTTCAAAGAATGATATGCTCCTATTATCAGAATTGAAGAGGTTTATGTAGAACAACCTATTGGGTTTGAAGATCCTTATGATCCAAACCATGTTTTCAAACTCAAGAAAGCTTTCTATGGATTAAAACAAGCTCCTAGAGCACGGTATGAGAGACTAAGTAAATTCCTAATAGAAAAAAGGATTTACTAGGAGTAAAGTAGATACCACACTCTTCATTAAGCATGACAAAAATGATATATTAATTTTTCAAATCTATGTAGATGATATTATATTTTGTGCGTCTAATGATAAATCATGTTAAGATTTATCTAAAGTCATGTAGGAGAATTTGAGATGAGTTTAATGGGTGAGATGAACTTCTTTCTGGGACTTCAAGTAAAGCAGACGAAGGGATCTTTATCCACCAAGAAAAATATACTAAAGAGTTACTTAAGAAATTTGATTTAGAAGAAGGAAAGCCACTAGGCACACCAATGAGCACTTCTATTAAAATGCATAAGGATGAAAAAGGTAAATCTATCTGTCAAAAATGTTATAGAAGCATAATAGGATCTCTTTTATTTTTAACTGCAAGTAGACCAAATATTATGTTTAGTCTCTACATGTGTGCAGGATTCCAGTCAGATCCTAAAGAATCACATCTAGTTGCTGTTAAGAGAATCTTTAGATACCTTTTAGACACTCCAAACCATGGTTTATGGTATTCAAAACTTTGAATTAATTGGGTACTCTGATTCAAATTTTGCAGGATATAAGGTAGCTAGGTAGAGTACTATAGGGTCTTGTCAGTTTCATGGAAGCATAATCATATCATGGTTCTCTAAGAAATAAACATCTATTGCTTTATCAACTACTGAGATTGAATATGTAGCTGCAGGTAGTTGTTGTGCACAGATTTTATAAATGAAACAATAATTGAATGACTTTGGTTTAAAATATGTTGATACACTTATTAGATGTGATAATACAAGTGCAATAAATCTAACAAAGAATACAGTATTGTATTCTAGAACTAAACACATAGAGGTCAGACATCACTTCATAAGAGATCATGTACAAAATCATGATATTGTTTAGAATATATACCAACTAAAAATTAGTTAGTAGATATTTTTACAAAACCACTTCCAATGGATAGATTTTGTAAAATTAGAAAAGAACTTGATATGCTAGATCCATGTAAATAAAATACATATTAAATGATTTAATTATTTAATAATATTAATGATCACATGATAATGATAATAATAATGTCTAAGATCATATTTAAATAACTAAGCTATTCATGATTGTCATATTTCTAATATTCAAATTATTTCAGAAGTGCATTAGAAACTTTGAACGAGTTTCCGAGTCTTTTCCACTATAATAATTTTTTTTGAACACCTTCAGAAATCCTATAACACTCACCAAGATCTCTGAAGTATGGGTTTAACACCTTCGGAAACTCTGAAGATTGTAACTAGCTTTAGAGCTAACAAAATGTACCCTTCATAACACTCTCAGAGCTTCTAACACTACTTAGATCAGAGCTTCTAAAGCTCTATTGTAATTACTATAATACACTCAGAATCTTTGGAATCATGATTCAAAAACTCCATATCATTTAAAAAACCCTAACTCCAAAAATTCTTAATCTTCCATTCTATTCTCTGAACCCCTCTTTAGAAATGATGATTCAAATTCCCACATTATCTACACATTCTCTTCTAAAAATGTCCTCATTTCACTTCATCTTCAAAAATCTCTCATCCTCAAAATTTCAAAAACCCCTCTCTTTCAAAACTGTAAATCAAAAATCCTCTAGCTGCTATAAATGTATAGGAAGAAGAGGGCAAGCAAAAGGGTAAAATCCTCATCCACATATTCTAGGATAAGAAGAAGAAGAGAAAGTTTAGAAGAAGAAACTTCAAGGAAGAAGTGGAGAACAAAAGATTAGGTCCTAAAGGTAATCTTCAATAACAACACTTCAGCTCATAATAAATTCATCAAATATTTTTAAGTAAGAAAAATAGCGAAGGGAATAATTTTTGACTTTAAGGCATTTGGTGAAAATTGATTAAATCTAGAAGTAACTAATTGGATTAAATTCCAAGGCTAGGAAGAATTTCTAAGTTAGAAGGAGAAATTCTACCCAAGACTGGTTCAAGCCCTAATTAGTAATTTTAATTACAACACTCAAAAGTCATGATTGGAAATTCAGAGATAGATCTTTCACCTAAAAGTATAAGGAGTACATTCAACATTTGTGATGAAGAAGAAAAAATCGAATATCCATCAATTAGAACTAGTCTATTTTTAGATTTGGCTGGAGTAGAAATTGATGAAAAAGAAAATTATTTGCATGTAAGCCATCTAAATGTGGATTTGAAGATTGGTCACATGTTAATCTTCAACAGCATCCATCCCAAAATGGAAGGGACTCATCAAATTTCTGAGAATGAAGCCAAGACATTGTAGGCTCTGAAGAACAGGAAGAAAATCAACATTGGTCAAATTATGATAAATCAAGTTTACCTGGTTCAAAAAACTCCCAAGATTCATCTTCCTTATGGGATTATATTGAGTAAATTCTTACGGATGACCAACATTGATCTTTCTAAAGAAGAAGGAGAAGAACTCAAAGAAAAAGAAATCATAAACAAAGATATCATGAAGAGAATAGGCTTCAAGCATACTTCACAAGGTTGGATTTCTCAGAAACCAAGAAAAGAAAAGAAAAGAAATAAAGAGATCAAGAATTGAAGAAGAAAGAAGAAAAAGGCAAGAAACTATAGAGAGGAAAGTATAGTAGCAATACCACCTAGACGAACACAAACTCAACAGCATTCATCTATACCTTAACCTCATCAACCCACCTACATAACTCCACAAAACATAGAATCCATTCTTTAAACCCACCTTGACCCATTTAAACTAGACTAACCAATCTTGAAAACCATAAATGAGCTCTTCACCTAAAACTAGACTTCATTTGGGAATCATTGTGTCAAAAAATTTCATGCATTGAATGCTCAAAATAAATCTATCAAAACTCAACCTCAAACCTAACCATCCTCCTCTCAAACATTCTCTCATCAACCACTTCAAAAACTCCCTCACCTATTCATTTCCCCACACAATCACCATCACATTCACACACTCACTCAATTTCTGCAACTAACATTCTTCCTTCAGAGAACATAATCTTTGAAAGGAAAACTCCTTCTCACTCCCCTTTATCCTCATCACCAAAATTCCCCACTTCACATCCATCTCCTATAGCTCCAAAATTTGTTTAGTCCTCTTCCAGATTTCCTAAATTTCTACCCATTGAGCCATTACACATTCTTACAAAAAATTATCTTTCTAATCCCTACAGAACCCCCATTAGGTATCAAAGACCCTTCTCTAGGATAGATTTTATTCCACTAGGACTACCAGAATATCTGGATTGGTCTAATTCCTGGGATTCATAGGACATTCCAACCAGATATGATAGATTTCACCCAGAAAATATTAGGATTAACAACCTTAGAACCCCAAAGCCTCCTACAAAGAAAATAGAAGATAACTCTGACATTCTTGTGAGAATCTATCATCCCATCAGAATGACTTATTCTGAATTTAAGGCACTATTAGAAATCAATACAGCCAACTCCAAAATGTTTCTATCGCATAACCTCATGATCTCGCCTAAAGAACTACCATTTCCACAACTCACTAATCCTCTTAACCTTTCTATAATCTAGCTTCTTCCTGATCTTATTCTCACTCCTATAGGCCATGACATTAAAATTCCTCAATTAGAATCATTCTTAGATGCATATATAGAAAAACTTCTTCAATTGCTTCCAACATCTAGGCCTCCTTGAAATTCATTTCCATCTCTCTCAAGTCCTCACAATCATATTTTTCTAACTGAGGAAGAATTCTCATTGTTCTTTACAGCTAATCTATAAGCTATTGCTGATAACCTTCCCCTTCCTTATCCACAGCTTGCTGATTCATCTATCCAACACAAAATTAGGGTGTGCTTTTACAAACCAAACCCCCCACCTAAACCAACTTCACCCTCACCAAAAATCTCAAGAAAACCACCTTCTGTTCCCAAACCACCAATAGTACACTCAAAATAAAAAAGAAAACCCAAAATGTTACCTCCAAAAACTCATAAAAAGGCTGCTCTTCCTTGATTTACTTTACATTAGAAAGAATATATTGATAGGATGAATACCAATACTAAAGCCATTCTAAAGAAATAACCTATCCTTTTTCCTGAACTACTAGATCCCACCTATAAAGCCTGTATAGATGTCATTTATGTTTCAAACTATAGATGAGATTTTATTTATTTATTTATTTATTACCTGGATGTGATCATGCCTGGATGGCATGAGTTGATATGTGTGCAAATGTGTGGATTGGTTTGTAGGATATAGATGGATCCCTTGTTTTGTTAATTATTTTCTAATTTCACACCTACTTATTAAGTTTACCTAGACTCACTCTTTATTTATATTTTTAGCTGGCATGTCGAGCCATTAGAAAAGAAGTCTGGTAAGGAAAGTACAACAGAGGATTTATATTTTGATAATGTATTAAATTTAAAATTTTCATCTTGTGTATATTTGAAATCATGTTAGCATATGTCCAATGATATATACAGTGTATCAAAGATTAATATTTCTATATAATTATAATGTAAGAGCATGTCATTATATAATTGTAAGTGGGCATTTGGAAGTTGTATGGTGGAGGAGCACATTCATTGCCATTATAATGCAGCCGTGGCCCTAGGGGAGCCTGTGGAGTTGTAGGGATGTTGTGTGGATAGAGGGAGGAATATTGCAATATGTAATTTCTTACTTTTATGAATTATAATGGAGAAAATGTATCCTAATATATGATAAATGTTTATACCTAGGTGGACAACCCTATTTTCAAGGGAGACTTTGTATGATTTTTTATAAAAATTGGATCAACTATAGAATGGTATCGAATCAACCCCACCCTAGAAATGGGAAAATCATGAAATGATCATATATATTTGCAATGTAAAATGGAGTAACAACTCCAAGAGGGTGGGGCATTATAGGCACATCTTAGTGTATGGATGGAAGGCTATATATGCAATTGAGAGTCAGGATGTGAGCTTGTTTTCATAGTATGTGCATCATGAGTATGCACCCTAAAGTGATAAGTCACCTAGATGTCTATCCTTATATGATTGGATTTCATGAAAGTAGTGCAAGAAAGAGCATGGATAGGGTAAAGCTCATGTAGCTTCATGAAAAAAGATTGTGCCATGATGCTTAAACATAAAGCAATTTATGTTGACTTTTTGTGATGGTTGTTATTATTTTGAGTATGAATGGGTTGATAAAATGTGAAACACATTTTGGTAGAATGATTTGAGAAATGATGAGAATCAAATTGAAACAAGTTAGTATTTAGATATTTTCTATTAGATATATATATATATATAAAAAGGGAGAAGATAATGAAAATTTGAATGAGCTAGAGGAAAGCCCTTGTTGCTATCTCACTTGAGGTCTGACTTGATAAATAAAGGTGTTTCAATTCAATTAAGATCAATTGATGATTGTTTTATGCATTGACATCAAAATATGTTCCAAAAGTAGAGTGGCTTATGACTATTGGTAGCATATTATTGAAGAACTATGACAGGATTGTACACAATTTCTATATTTTAACATAGATGAAATTTTAGCAGAAGTAACAATTAGTTGAATTAATTGATACAAGGAAAAGTTTTTGGTTTGGAATTGAATTTAGGTGGCATTGGATAAGAATGTCAGTACTAATAATGCTATTAAGATAGAAAGTATTATGGGTTATAATAATGTATTAACAAAAACATTTGGTGGTATGTTAAGACAGAAAGCGGATGTAATAATCTATCCAGCCTGTTTTGTCCCATGATTGAAACTAACAGTAATTATTTCTGCAGTGACAATCTAGAAGTGTTGCTAATGTGATTGAAATGGGTGATGTGTATTTGGATTATAAGAGCTTGGAAAAATGTTTTCATTTGGGAGAATTATATAGAGAATTAAGTCAATGATTAAAAGTGTTGGAAGATTAGTGTTAACATAAATTGCCTGATGAAAATCCAATAGAGACTAATGAATAAATGACATAAGATTTTGAGCAAATGACAATGACTAAGTATCTTCATCTGTGGATTGATATTTAAAGTTTTGAGGTTGAAACATTTTGTAAGGGGGATGGTCTATAACACCTAGGGTGTTGAAATTTAAGTAATTACATGTTGAAACGTACTGCAACTATCTATAGTAAGAAATAATGGTGAATTGAGGTGAAGCTACATGTTTTGAAGTGAAGTAATTTAAGTATGTGTGAATTGTAAGTGTATAAGTTTAGGTGTATGTGAATGATTATGTGACATGATTACAAGTTAATTCAAGTAAAATTCTGGTGCATTTTATGTCATGTTTATGTGGAATAAATGATGGAAAAAGAATGGGGGAAAGAAGGGTTGAAAAGATTGAAAAATCAAGGAAAAGAGAGGGGCAGTGAAAAGCTGGGCTGTGACTTAGGAATCCTGAGTCATGATGACAATTCATGCAGGCAGAGCATGACAGGCAGCAGAATCCTGGCCTGCGACTCAAGAATCCTGAGCTGCGGTGTCATTTCATGCAGGTGGCCAATAGAAAGCTGCGTCACAATGTAGGCCAGCAAGCTAAGTTAGTGACCTAACTTTTTAAGTTGGGTTTTGAGTTTTTTTTTTCATTTTATTCTTCTTCCTTCATTGTCCCCTGCTCCCAAACTTTGAAACCCATCATTTTAAGGCTTGATTCATGGCCTTGTTTGCTACAAATCATGGATTTTTAGAGGCATACTTCTCCCATTATCCTTTCTAGCCTAATTTTCTTTGGTTTGGATGGTGAAAGAGGAAGGGAAATTCCATTTAGCCATGATTGAGGGAGGATTCATCTGTAGGGAAGTTGAATTTTCATGTAAAAGAGGAAGACATGTCCAAAATTATTAAAGGTAATTTGCTTTTCCCTATTTGATTTGCTAAAGTTTTGGTTGCTAGGGTTTATACCCAATTCATGAATAGTGGTTTTGGAAAAGATGATGGTATGTGTTGTTGAATTCATGGGAAAAACATTTAACGCATGTCTTATGATGATTTTTGAATGATTTAGACTTGGAAAATCATGATTATGCATTAACCCCATTCGTGAACAGTAACCCTAGGGGTTTAATTCATATTAAATAGTGTAAATTGATAAGGAAAATTGATTAATAACTTGATTACAATGGTTGTGGCATGATTTGGAATTGATTAAATATGATTGTGCATGATGTCTCGCTATGAATAATCACTCATAAATAGTAAACATGGGGGTTTTGCATAAAAATATAATTATTCTTGTTTTAATTGAGTTATAAGCATGATTAACATGTTATTAAGGTAAATTTGATATTAAATATGCGATAGAATCATGATATATAATTGGGAGTGAAATACCCTAATCCTATGTTATAGAACAACTTGCAATTAATGGATGCCTATGAGACATTGCATCACTTGTCTATTGAATTGTCAAGTAATTACATGAGGATGGATATGGATTTTCTTGGTTACCCATGCTGAATCATTATGAATTAAATGATACTTATAACCTGAATGATGAAAGGCTTCAACAAGAAAGGCTATATGAATGACTAGGTATAAAGCAACCTGGGATTAATTATGAAAGGGGTATTAATATAATGTATGGAGTACATGACTTATGTGCCTGGGGAAATAATTAACAATGAATGAAAGTTTAATAACCTCATTTGATTCATAATGTTGAAAAAGAGTAATCCATTGGCTTAATATGAATTAGACAAGTTGTTTGATAAGTGAATGAAATTGTTATATATGCAAGAACATTGAACATGGAGTAAATAGAAGTTACGGAACACTAATGTGCAACTCGAGTGATTGAATTGAAGGCCAAATTGAGTGTAGTTCACTCAAGGTAAATAGCCTCCGTTTCTACTTAAATATTGTACTGAATGGGGATAATGGATATCCCATGCTTCATACGGGCATTGTGAATGGATGGGGATAATAGATATCCCATTTGTTGGCTAAACATATGGTTCATTATGAGATAAAGTCCTTGCTATTGGTATATATATATATATATATGTATGAGTGTATTACACAATGTAATAGACGTTTGGCAAGGAAAAAGTGATATCCCCTGATTATTTTATATTTGGATATGTATATTTGGATGAGTAATGAATACATGAATGAAGGGATCATGAGTAATCCTTGATATATGCATGGATGGGGATTGTGAATATCCCACAAGTAGGTCATTACGAAATTATGTAATGGTAAGGGAAAGGATTCCATAACTGTATGCATAGATTGTTTTATGCTTGTATGACATGGTTATAAAATGTAGTACCTGAATGGCACCATTATGATATTAAGTGCCTGCATGGCACTATTATGGTATGAGATGGCCAAAATGGCCTAGACTTGCTACATTGTACCTTGACCAGATGGTTATGATATTATACGCCTGAATAACATAGAATGTAAAATAGGAAGAATGATTTTGTCCTCCTAATTTGATTGCATTATTACGTGTGTATTTATGATTAGACGTGTAATATGCTACTTTTGGATTAATATTGTTTCTATTCAGCCTACTTACTACATTTACTTGGACTCACCCTAGTTTATTAAAATTTTTAGTGGATAGGTGGAACCATGTAGCTCGAGTTCAGAGTTAGAAGGACATTAATGTATTTTTAATGGTGATGTAATTGTAAATTCATGAGATTTAATGTATGATGTAATAGTTATGTACAAAGTTATTATATTAGCATGTAATTATGATAGATTGTAAACTTTGTATAGATCCGTTATGACATTTGCCATCATGATATGATTTTAGTTCTGGACTAGGATGAGGGTGTGTGGTTATGAATTATTTTAGTTGTTTAATTATGATATTGAATGATTAATAAATGTATGCATAGGTTTAAACCCTTAAAATATAGGGTAGACTCTGCATAAATTTTGGTTAAAATCCCCTTAGAAATAGGGAAATAGCAAGGAGATGGTGAAACACTTAGGTGCCAGTGCAGGGCATGATAATGGGTTAAGTGACATCCCATGATTATGCTAATGTTAAATTGAATGTGTATATGGATGAATGATTTGATACGGTGTCTGAATGGCACAGTTACAATTTGAAGTGCCTGCATGGCAAAGTTTTGATATTTGATATGTTTTATAGAATAAGGAAATGATTAAAGTGTTATATGCTTGAAGGGCATAGAATTTATATTGAATTGGTGAAGACTTGAGCCTCTTAGATATACATTCATACTGTTATTTCTTTAATAGTTTGTACTCATTTTTTGGATGAGAACATGTGGTTTCTAATTATTATTGTGTTATAATTCTGCCTACTTACCGAGTTGCCTAGACTCACTCCTTATTTTGTGTTTTTAGTTCATAAGTCAAGTAAACAATCCTAACTGTGGGTTGGAATTGGTGAGCAACCTTAAAGACATTATCATGTAGTAAGATAAAGTGGGATTGGAATCCCTTAATATAGGTGTTACTGTATTTGATTCAAATGTTGTAGGATGTAGGAATAAATCAAAATGATAAATGAAATGTAATGGCATGTCATAGTAACTATTCATGATATAGTGAATGGATCAGTATGATCCCAATGATGTGTATTGCCATCATGGTTCAGTTTCGAATTGGGCAGTTGTGGAAATGGGTGAGTTGTGGGTATATTTTGTTTTATGATAGAAATTTGTAGTCATTGAGATTATTATTGTGCATGATTATTGTATTCCAAGTATAAATCCTGATATTTTTGGGGAGACTTTGCTAGATTTCAGGCAAAAACTTTCACATAAAAATGAGAAAATTATGGGGAAATGGTAAAATGCATAGGCCTCATGGTGGGGCATTACAGATGGTATTAGAGCCTAGTGACTTATCTGTGTGATAAGTCCTACTAATCTAAGTAATAGCACTAAGTTCCAGGATCATGATGGTAATGGTAAGAGGATATAATAAATAACATGCCTAATATGAATTGATGAACTCATAAGAAATGTGGGAGAACATTAGCTTAAGAGTAATAGGAAGGCACGAGGAGAAGACAGGAAGGGCATGTGAATGGTTATGATATGGTACAGTGGATATTGATATGAAAGGAAGGTGATGAGTGTTGTGATTGCACAAGTATGAGTGAAATGAGTAATTACATTGGTAACATATAATTGCTATGATCACATTAGCGAAGTGGAGCATAGTGGTGCCCATACGCACAACTTACAGGCATGTTTGTTTCATAATGTTTGTGAATGTGAAATTGAAATGATAAAACTATGAAGTTTCATGAATTGGCATGTGTGCCATGACTGTGTGAATTCTTGTGATCAATTGACTAATTGTGATGTGTTGTGGCATAAGCCCAAGATATGTATCTGGTTAAATGGTTTGTTGTATATGTTTTGTTGAATTATTCAAAAATGAATGAATTGTGTAATTTTTTATTATGAATTTTGATTATTGCTTGATAATTTTATGAATATGATATGTAATATCCATGAAATATGGATAGGTTTGAAAGGCTTGAATGCCTTGGTGGTATAGATGCCAAGATGGCATGGAAGTAATGTGAGTTGACACCTGCTGGGTGTGGGTGTGTATTGTGGTATGGTTTCTGATGTTTTGCATTATGAGCATGGAGCATACTCTAATTAACTATTGTCAAGGATGGCATGTATATGCATTTTGATTGGAATAAATTATTATGTGTACCATCATTAAAAGTGATGAATTTGAGCATTTCTATATGTTGAATGATGTAATTTGATTGGACTGTGATTGGAATGATGCAATTGTGTATTTCCATGTATTGGATTTGATTGCTTTACATTTGATTGGTTATGAAATTGACATGCTGTGGATATTACATTGCATAGTATTCCATCATGAGTCATGAACATGATGGGCATGATTGAATTATTTGTATCTCTTGGTGTTATGTGAGTCGAGGGATATTAAATGGAAGAAGGATGCCCAGATGGCATGGTTGTGAAGGCTTGTTTAGCCATGATTGGATATAACACATATGAGTTGTGATGGCCTCTATGGCCAGATATTGATACTGCTAGTTGGCATAGTAGCCCGAATGACTAGATGTGGATCCTCCTATGATGGAAAAGAGGCCTATGATGGCCTGGCTGCCGCCTGTGATGGCGAGGAGGCTAATGATGGACTAGATCTGCTTGTGATGGCGATGCTGCCTGCGATGGCGATGAGGCCTGTGATGGTCTAGACTTGACACATGTTTGTGATGGAGGCCTAAGATTAGCCTTAGGCTTGGTTGTGATGCCATGACCGCTTAGTATGACCTAACATCCATGTGGGATGATGGCTAGGGATGGCTTGGGCTTGGCTGTGATGCCTGGATAGCCCGGATAGGATGTAAAGACTAGATGGTATGGCCTGACATTCCCACAGAGGGTGGAGGCCTAAATGGCCTAGTATTGAGATGCTTGGTTGGCATGGTGGCCTGGAGGGCCTGGACTGGATATAACGGCCTAAGATTATTATAATGTGAATAACGAATTGGATGTTAAGGCTGGATAGCCTAGATGGATAATAATTAGCCCTGGATTTGTATGATTTTGGATTGTGTTGTATTGATGTATATTCTTATAGTGATATTATAAAACTATTGCATCGTGTAATTAATACCATTGTATGGAATAAAAATGTGTGACGAGATGGTATGGCAACTTTGATGACCTGGGCATGTTATGACACTGTAGAGTGTGGATGTGCTTTAAGGCACCAATGTTGTGATGACATGGTCCCTAATTTAGTTAACCTATGATTTGCATTGAGGCGAGGTGCCACGAATGACAAGGAGAGACTATTATGGACCTAGCAGGCTTCTAGCATAGGATATAGGGCAAGACCTGTGCTCATTGTGATATTTTGAGAATAAAAAGCCTTGATAATAAGGTTGAATTAATATTGATAATAGCATACAAGAATGAAAATGCCTTATGATAAGGCACTTTGAGAATGTTAATTTTGTGTTATGATGATAATGAAATTACATATGAATCTACACTAGAAGGACATGTACCTCCTTAAGCATAAGACTATGGTTGTAATTTCCATGGAATTGTGTATGATTGTTTGGTATGAAATCGAGGTATGATTCCCATGTTTGGGTAATTGGAAAGTAATGTTTTTCATGAGTAAAGCCTATGCCTATATTGTTTAAAGTAGAATGTATTGACACTTTGAGCACCTTGGATGAGGATTTGTGCAAGTGTTAGTGATAGTACAAGTAAATATTTCTTGAATGATCACATGATATTGTAACCCCCCGCCCTCCTGGGGTCGTTACTCCACTTTACACCATAAATCCACATGATAATACCATGATTTTTCCATCTCCAGGGTGGGTTACTTTGATATATTTTTTTTTTACCTAATTTCTACAGAAAAATTGGACAGAGTTTCCCTTGAAAAAAAGGGCTGTCCACCTAGGTACAAGCATTCATCATATATTATGATACATTTCTTTTTATACAATTC